>CABFWB010005095.1:15543-35642 GCA_902151455.1 Timema bartmani
GGGGGGGGGGGGGGGGTTGAGACACTTCACGAAGTGTGAAAGCACCCATTCTAAGACAAACAATAAATGAGGGATGGGAATGGGGAAGAAGAGTGGAAATGTTGGAGGTCGAGGTGAAACAAAATCAATCGTAATAGCGTTCGTTGCCAGGGTCAAATATAGATAAAAGGGATGTTGAATTTTTAAATTTCAATTTAGAGTTAGCCTGTCTGTTGATTTGAACCAACAATATTTTATTCGTTCCTTTCTTTTCACTAAAAAATAAAAAAATCTTTTGTGAGTAATTTTATCTTTCATCTATAAATCGAGACGATCTCTTAAAAATATGATTTTAACTTTTTCATATATATGGGGTACAGAAAAAAACTATCGTGATACTGAAAGAATTTATAATTACTCTCCGATTTAAATGGTTATATTTATTCTGACGA
Organism: Timema bartmani; assembly: GCA_902151455.1. Classification (NCBI taxonomy): domain Eukaryota; kingdom Metazoa; phylum Arthropoda; class Insecta; order Phasmatodea; family Timematidae; genus Timema; species Timema bartmani. Next base: position 15,975 of record CABFWB010005095.1, read on the forward strand.
AGTTAAGATAAGACTTTGACTTAAACTTAACCAGGTTAAAAAATGATTCCTAATTAATATGTATTTTAAATTTAAAAGAAACAATTTAATTCTATCGTGGTTACAATTGAGAAAATATCTGTTTGGAATGCTGTCTGGAAGCCTAAAAGGATATGTCAATACTTATAACATTTTTAATTTAAAATATTTCTATCCTATTTCAGTTTACTATGAATGTGAACGCAAGAACTTAAACAATAACTATTTACCTAAAACAACAAAAACCAAAACAAAATCCGCTTCGATGGCCCTCGTGGTCTCTCGCGCTACTATTGTGTTGGACTAGACTGCCGAGGACGGGGAGATTGAGGCTAGAATCTCAATCGGGTGTAATGAGGTTTTTTCCAAAATGGTTTTCCACTCTCCCTCCACGCAAATGTGGTTACACTTCCCCTGAATATAACTTTCCTAATCCGTAAAACCATTAGTGTAATTAGTACATAAGCGTATAAACCCAACGGGTAGTAGGACGCGGTGCTAAAAAAACTGGCCTTGTGGTGTAGTGGTTAGTGAACCTGGCTATGAGTCTAGGAGTCCTAGGTTCGATTCTTATCACCATCATATTCACTATCGCCATCCCCTCATCTCATCAGGACATGTAAAGATCCTCCACGGAAAGGATGTACTATTAGTACATTCGGACGTCCCCTGGACAGCGGTACATTAGTACTGGATAATATTTCCACAAACTGGACCACGCTTTGATGTAGTCCAGACGCGCTATAAAAAACAATCAATTACAATTTTTTAAAACAATTTTAGATCTATTTAATTAATTCAAGGTATGCATAGCATATGTTTTTTATAAATTATTACTATATTATCCAGATTATTTTTACCATCGAAAACGCACACTGTTACATTACTTCAAAAGCACTGAAGATATTTATTCAAATTCAACATTTTTAAATATTTGTCATATCTTAGTGCATTTTTAAATTATTCTTTTTGTAATCAATTTTGAAAGTTATTATGGTTTGATTAAATTTTAATCACTTTTATATAGATTTCATTTTAATCAATTATGTATTTATTAAATTTTAATTATTTATACATATATAATTAAAATTTAATCAAACTAATAAGAGCTATCAAAGTTGTTTAAAAAATCAACTTTTTATGTTTGTATTGTTAATTATCCTTGTACATTTATATGCTCTTTTAAATATATATTTAAAAAAATGGGCAGTTCTATATTTGATATTGGCAGATGTCTAAGTCATAGAATGTTTCTTCAATATTATGGAGGAATAAATTAATAAATTGTGACCCCAATTGTTTTGTTTACCAATAACATGGAGGTCAGGGTTTTAATCCCGGCCAGGTACACTGCGGGGGGGTTTATTTTAAATACACAATTCTCATTATTTCATAAAGATAGTGAGATGCGGTGTGCAATAAATTAAATAAAATATTTTACATTAAACCATAAATCTAAAAAACTAGACATTAGAAAATTTGTGCAATATATTTTAAAAAAATAATTTTTTTTTTGTTGGTTCTAGAGTTAGGTCATTATAGAGAAACAATTCTGTACAAAGGTTTTTTTTTCCAACTAAGGCAACTTTTTGATAAAAAAAATTGGGTTGGTATAGAAAACAGTTTTTCTCTATGGAATAGAAACACAAACACAATTATTGTGTTATTGTGATCTTCTAGAGGGAATTGTTGAATTGGTCCACGTATAAGAGCGATTGTCAATAAAATAAAAATCACGAATACATATTGTGTAGTTCAGTTTAGATGGAAATTGAAATTAAATCTCGGAAAGCTTGGAAGGAAACCGAGGAATTGGGGGGGGGTGGGGTGTGGGGGGGAGGGCGTTGTAGGGGGGAAGAAGTAAAATGTTTCTACACTATATGTTACATAAATAATTGATTTAAACATATCTGTAAACAATTTCAATATTTTAATTGAATATTATTAATTAAACTGAACATATTCCTAACAAATGTACACATCTTGATTGTGCTATAATTCATTTAGTAATTTTTTTTTCTATTGTGTCTTACTAATTACTTCTTGTTTGCGCTATACATATTTTAATTACGCTAATGGGGAAAGCATGAGGAAGGTAACATTTAAATTAAATGTCACTGCAATTGCTTGGAGGAGATTGTGAAACTATACTGAAAAAAACACCCTCAGCCTACATTCGAACCATCACCTTCTCTCACAGGAAAACAAGTTTAGAAGAGTCTGACACTTGGTCCTCGTATCCACCGATGTGGGTAGTGTATTTGTAATTGATCCTTTTGTTAGGTATTTAATTGACGGTTTGGAACTTGATTGTTGCGTCTATTATAAAATTAAGCTAAGGAACGCTAGTATTGGTTTATTTAAATTTGATATAATTGTAAAAATATTAACAATATAAATTTTAAAAAAAATCCCTTTAAGTTTTCCCTGCAATCTGTATGTCTGGAGTAGTGACGATCACGGTTCAATCCCAAACGGATACACCGAAGAAGTTTTTTTTAATGTCTTTAATAAATTTAATTCTTTAGAAATTCCTTAAAATTCATTCTTCCATCCCGAATCGTCTTAGCCACTATTTCCTACGGTTAGTGATGATGCACCCCGCAATACAGAACTGTATGACATATAGTATTATGTATATTTCACGGCGTAGATGCTCTAATCAACTTAGGGGGGGTTTAGTTTCACGCGGTGTTTCAACTGTCGGGAAAATATAATGTTTCACTATTTATTTTATGTATTTACTAACACAATAAATATTCTTGGATAATAATTTTCACGTAATAAGTAAAACATCCCGAGTTTAATATAAATCTACAACTCTTAACGGAAACGTCAAGCATTGTTAAATACGATACGAGTGTAAACATCTTATTCCGCGTAGATTTGTTGTTGTTATTATTACGCTTAACACTATGGTAGATATAAGGAATATCGAATAAGGAATATTTTTAGATAAAGTTTTCTCACGTTGGCTTGGTGAGAGGATGGAAAAATCACAGCGATAAATCATATATTTAAAAAAAACCATAGCTACTAATCTCATGTTGGAAAAAGGTGAAAAACCACGTGCTTGGAAATCACAATAACAAATCACATGACCTGCTTCGGTGGGCGAATGTTCTAAGGCGTCACTATCAGTTAGACTAGACTGCCAATGTCAGGGAGATCGGGGTTAGACCCTCCATTCGGGTGTATTGAGGAAGGTTTTACAAAATGGTTTTCTACTCTCCTTCAACGCAAAATGCGGGTACACTTTATCTAAATTCAAACTTATCCATACCTAACCTATTAGCGTAGTAAGTACATATACGGATAAACTGAACAGGTAGTAAAAAAAATCAAATATTGAAAACCACACTGACAAATCACATTTTGAAAATCACAGTGACAAATCACATTTTGAAAATCAAAGTGACAAATCACATGATGAAAATCAAAGTGCCAAATCACATTTTGAAAATCACATGTTGAAAATCAAAGTAACAAATCACATTTTGAAAATCACAGTGATAAATCACATGTTGAAAATCAAAGTAACAAATCACATGTTGAAAATCAAAGTGACAAATCACATTTTTAAAATCACAGTGATAAATTACATGTTGAAAATCAAAGTGACAAATCACATTTTGAAAACCACAATGAGAAATCAAATGATAAAAATCACAGCGATAAATCACATATTGAAAATCAAAGTGACAAATCACATTTTGAAAACCACAATGACAAATCACATGATAAAAATCACAGCGGTAAATCGCATATTCAAAACCCCTTCCAGCACATCCGGTTGAGATTCGAACCTCGATCAACCCACCAATGGCAAGCCAGTAGATTGCGGGACTAACGCCTTAGACGGCCGTTGCGGGAGTGTGGCTACACACACATAACTCTTTGAGAGGCTCTAGTGAGGTACGGGTCCAGAGATCGACACCTGACACTGCATAAATATTGATCTTATATCAAATTGGGATTTTCCCTTTCACGGTTTGATGACCGAGGAACTGGCTTTGTGTCTGTCCTGGAGTTAATTTAGATTTAATCTAGATTCTGATTCTGATTCTTCTATTTTTAGAAAATATAAAATTATTCTTTGCGGTCAACATTGACAACATTTTACTTTATTATTAATACTATCTATTATTATTGATATTATCAATCAAATTGACAGCTGCAGAACACGTGACTTCACAAATACACACACACACACACACACACACACACACACACACACACACACACACACATACGAAAATAGTTATTATAACTTTTATAACTGTCAATAAAGTTTCTTAGTATCTAAACTAGTGTTTGGTAGAGTTTAGTTTCAAATATATAATACAAATATTTATTTATATCATTAATATAGACAAAATATTATCATATTTACTAAAATTCTAAAAATTTTGGTTTAGTAATAGCATTTAAGAATTAATCATTATTTAAAAAACTTATTGGTTCACAAGTGATTTAGTTTTTAGCTATACATTTCTTAGTTTGTCACGTAACATAAAATGTTTCTTACTTTATTTATTTAGTTTTATTTAACTGATTTTTAATTAACAGTGAGATGTTTGTTTTTAACAATTTAGTACAAGTTAAAAAAAACACAGTAATAATAAAGAAATAATTGGGTTATAAATTCCTGCTCAGTGAAAAAACAAAACACAAAACATATATTTCAACTACTTTTATGTTGATAAAGATTTTCTATTCGGATTTGAAAATTTTGAAACCGAAACTAATTTATCAATTAAATTCTTTTTCAAGTATTTTTACAGTAACAGAAGCGAATATATTGTGGAATCTCCAAGTTCACTAAAGACAAATTTAATGAGCATAGGAAGGGAAGGGAACTTCCAATGGTTAAATAATAATTACATAACTAAATAAATATCCCTGTTATTTTGGACTTGATTGAAATCTTAAGCGTACGTAATGTAATATATGTATATTAAAAATAGAAGCTACTATTAGAAATAAATTAAGTTGCGTCTCTGTGAGTTTGTCAAAGTAGAAAACGATGCTCCTCCGAAACTACCATTATGAAGAGTGCAGCGAAAAAGGCTTCTTCGTCTGGTCTTATCTAATATACAAGCAGGAAGACAACTTAGGAAAAAACTAAACTTTCAGCGCTAGTCTCAAAAGTTTCCGTGGCTACAACACGAACGAATGAAAAAAGGAAACACCAATTTGTGTGTTTCTCATAGCAATAACTTTTATATCTTGACAGGTAATTTTACAGGTGGTTTCTCATAGTTTTAAGTTTTAAATTTTAATCCAAATAAATGTGTTCTTTCTATTAGAATATTAACGTGAATTTTCTATACCAACTGATTGTATTAACACACGACTTACTAACTCACTTAATTCTAGAACCGGGACAACTCTTGTTTAGTCCCTTACCATCAATCCCTCACGGTAAAAAAGAGAAAGCCCAATTTCACGAATTATAAATATTTATGCCATGTCAAAAATTAATATCGGGACCTTTAGTTTGTCCGACACCTTAGCTCAGTCGGTAGCGTGTCTGTCTACTTAGCTAAGGTTCTAGGGTTCGATTCCCGTCATGACAGATAAATGTATCACATCTATCACATTGATAAATTGACGGCCGGGGACTGGATGTTGTGCCTGTCCTAGTCTTAAGTTAGATTATAAGTTATATGAAGCTATGACAGACCTAGCAAGCCAGGGGTGGAAAATTTATGGCTTGAATAAATAAATGACCCAGATCACAGGCGGGAAATCGTAATGGATTAAAAAAAATTTATACATATATACATATACATATACATACTATACATTATATTTTACGGACGTGGTACTTAACATATTTTACGGACGTTACATAGTTTTTACCTCACATATGGTTGGATTTTTCAAACAAGATTCGATCTAATTTCATATCCTACGTGATTATAGGTAAGCGTCACGATCTCCAAAGTCTGTACGATCGCTCCGAACAACACCGTTCGGTGCGGGACAGTGAACAATCCTATTATAAGTTGTTCCATGACATTTGAGGTTGCCTAGAAAAGGCTTGGGATGAAGTTTATCGAGGAGGAGGTAAGAAAGGCGTTTTCTTATTTTGTAAGACTAGAATGAGTATGTAAATTTGATGGAAGTCAAGAAGCCCTTGCAATTTCTCCCTCAAGTCAGGTTTATATTTGCAAGAGGGGGGGGGGGTTTACTACAAGAAGGGATTAACTCTTAACAACGCGGAACTTTGTTTATTTTTTAAAAATCTATAGTTAGTTTTTCTTTAATCACTTCTACTTATTACCTGTTAAGGTTATACGCATATATGATAACTACTCTAATGGGGCAAGGGTGAGGAAGGAAGCGTTTTAGAGGTAATGCACCCGCATTTGCATTTAATTTGTTTATTTTATTCATCTGAGATTCATTGGGAGCTGAAGGAGGAGGCAGAGGACAGGGTGCATTGGAGGTCTCAGTTTCACTGACAAAAGGAATGTACCTGTCGCAAGACAGAACACCTAATAATAATAATTTAAAGTGCACTTTTTGAACCGACAGGTTGTATCAGAGCACTACAATTTCTATTAACGAGAGCTGTAGGAAGGGAAAGAGATACTGACAGACAGACAGACAGAATAGTAAAATTTACTTTTTTAGGTTCGCACACGCATTAAAGGTAGAGATTCATCATAATTACAAGGTCACAGATGTTCACGATTACAATACTTTCTCTTGATATGAGAAAGTAAAGATCACATAAAGAGACTCATTGAACATATTTGGTTTTTTAATATTACGTTTTAAAAAACACAGTTATTAACAAATTAACTTAAGTAATAGGAATGAGGAAGGCAGCTTGGAGGAAATGCACCCAAATTTTATGAAGGGGGAATGATTAAACCAAAGTGAAAAAAAAAATCACATGTTGATAAACCACCCTAAGTGAACCTGTTTGAGGTTCGAATCTCGACCTCCACTTCAGTGGTCTTCAAGTTTATTGCGAGGACTAACGCCTTAGGAAGTATGACCACAAATGTGGGAGTTATTAACTTGTGATTTTTTTTCCCCCCCGCTGATCAAGATGAAATTTGATATTATGCTTGTAAAACCGTTACAAAATTTCGAGTACCGTAGCTAAAACTTTCTAATTTGAAAAAAATAGATCCATTTATTTAAATTATTTATAGTCACAGACTTTTCGACAGTTAAATCAGATCAGATTAAAAAAAGTTTATATCTTACTTATTCCTTCAGGGTAACATTAGGATAATCTATTCAAAAATACTGACACAAGAAATGTCAAGAAAAGAAATATTAAAGTTCGAAAGATGAAAAACTAATAGGAAAAAAAAATAAATCGAAAGAGAAAATGAATGAAAGAAAGAACGAATAAAAAAAAATTTCAATTAGACGAAATGGTTGAACGATATATAAGAATAGAAAGAGGACTCTCAAAAGATGAATCTAATGTCACTTCTTCAATTCTCCTTCTATGTATTTACATTCCCTTAATATTAAAACGTCGAATAATGAAGTAAAGGGTAACTTTCAAACAAGGATGACGTATTTTGTTGGAAAGGGAGACTTAAAAAGTGAAGAAGGAGAGCAACTATTGCTTCTGAAAAAACGATGTTTTTAGTGCTTCATCCTTATTTCTTTTCTTTCTTATTAAATGGAATATTTCCTTCCCCCCTTCTCTAGCTCCAGTGATTTTAACGTGAATTATACAAGACCAAGGATTTATTTTTTTAGTATCAGCAACGTCTTCTCAGCAGTTGGTTTGAAATACAGGTTTCATGACGGTTATAAGTTCGGGTACACTTAACAAATCCGGGACAATCCTTCTTTAGAGTGGGGCATAAAATATTTTCCTTTCTCTCTCTTTTATTTTCTCTTTTAGGTGCTAAAATAGTCGAAAGAAAACTGAACTAAGAATAAGTGAAGTGAAAATATTTTATGAGAGATATTTTTTTAATGACGCTTTGGACATTTCCCATTTTTTAAAGGTTTTTTTCCCTTCTTTCGTGACGTCATGTTATTTTGGATTAGGAATTACGAAGTTAAGATTTAGAGAAACTATAATCGCATTTGCATGGAGGGAGAGTGGGGAAATATTTAAGGGGGTGGGGGAGCCTTCAGTACACACTTCTGAGATACAGCCACCAACAGTGGCTACATGGTCTAATGCGTCACTTTCGCGATGATGGGGAGATCGTTTGACCCCGGTCGGATGTACTGAGAGTATTTAAAAAAATGTTTCCCACTTTATATCCAAGCAAATGCGGGTACAATTCCTCTAAATTCAACCTTACTCATACTTAACTCACTAACATACTTTGTACATATAAATATATTATTATTATTATTATTATTATTATTATTATTAGCACCGCGTCTTACTACCCGTTCGGGTTATATGCACTTACGCTAATGTATAATGGTAGGGTGATTGTGAGATGAAAGGAAGGACCTACAGTTTAACGTGGGATCCGAACCACGGTGGAGGCCTGGTATTCCACACATTCACAAGTTGTGATTAATACACGTCTCGTCAGAGGTGAAGGAAGGGTTTGGCAATCAGATAAATCTGTGCCGGGACCGAGGATTGAACTCAGGACCCCCAGCACAGAAGTCTGTCACCTTACCCTTAGACCGCCAGGTCACCGATCATGCACGTATGCACTGAATAGGTAGCATTTTTATCCTCTGTTCCTTATAGTATTAGTCTGTAATGTAAGGCAGGGGAGTCCAATCCTTCTCTATCCCAAGGGCTAAATTTGATAATCAGCTTACACCGTGGGTCCGAGATATATTAAATTAGTAAACCAATCAACTAAATATAGGCCTACAAACAACACTAATTATACAATTATTACTTTACATACTTTACTTTACACCCATTACTGTTCCCAGCCTGTGGTCAGTTTTTTTTCAAGCAATATATTTTCCACCACTGGCTGCTATGTTTGTCTTATAATCTAACTTAAGACTAGGACAGGCACAACATCCAGTCCCCGGCCATTAATTTATCACTTTGAAAGGGTAAACACACATTTCACCGATGATAAATACTTTAAATACTTATGTATACATTATATTTTTCGATGAATAACAATTGAGCCACGATCTCTGGCCAGAAGGATTATTGTCATAGTTTAGTTGAGCCACGATCTCTGGCCAGGAGGATTATAACAGAAAATAAGCCATTGGGCCCACCAATCTTTTTGGCTCATATTAGGTTAGGCTTGTTTAGGTTAGGTTAGGCCAGGTTATGTTAGCATTTTGTTGTGTCTAATCATCCATTCCCTGGGGTTTTTCGCTCAGCTTGAGAAAACATTTACATCCACCCAAAATGAAGTGTCACAACAGCCGGTGGCCGACTTTGACATCTTGCTTACAATTTTCAAGAAAAACTCGTGGCCCTATTGTAATACGCCCATTTTTTGTGTGTTAATAGTATATTTTAAATTTTACTTCAAAAAATATAAGGCTTATTAATCTCTTAAGAATGTATAGTTTAATATGCATGCACAAACACTTTCACAAAACAACTTAGCGTTTAAAAAATATTTTCATACATATTTTATTAATCAAATAAATGAATAATAAAAAGCGATCATGACCTTTTTAAATAAATATTTTGTATTTGATTCATTAGCTATTTCACATATACCACCGAAGGTTTCTGTTACTTTCCTTCCAGGATACTGTGAGAGTCAAATTTTCAGTGAGCGCTTGCCGCCAGTTGGGCACCACTTTTGTAAGGAATAGGATTCGAGAGGTTTCCCCCCCTTCCCGCCCTTATTAAACTGCTGGGGCTGCACTACCCTCGTTTTATATCCCTCCCATCCCCCACTTATCCACCTTCTTCCTTTCCGTGGGAGTCTGCCAAAGAAACAGTGGAAAGACTTTGTCCAAAATCAACTTATTGAATTTTTACGTCTGAACACAAATCCTCTCTCTTTTTCTCCGAGCAATTCTTCACACTTATACATCCGTCTTGTCATTCTACTTTAGTCAATTTCCGTGCCTGTCTATTTCCAATGACTTTCTCTTATTAGATTTTATCCTTTACACCACAAATACTTTTTTTAAGTTTGTATTTTTTTTCGTGCTTTGTTATCATATTATCTCTTCTTTCATTCTGCTCTTTGTGTTTCGCTTTTCGATTCTTTATTGTGAAATTTGTAATGAATATAGACCGATTATTTTAGCGATAATATAATATCTACCGTAATATTATTTATCTCTCGAATTTTCGATTTGTAGTCAACTTATTGTTTTCTTTTACCCATTGTATTATTACTTCACATTTACGTTTACTTTCTCACTCCATGTTTACCAACCATTTCAATCTTTATTGCATAGTACAAATATATATATTTGACTCTTTTATTTATTGTGTTAGTACAATTTTGTTATATCAGGTATGTTTGATTTAGTTGTGTATATATTCATCTTGCGTACAACCCGAACGGTTAGTAAGACGTGGTACTAATAATAATTATAATAATAATAATAATAATAGTAATAATAATAATAATAATAATAATAATAATAATAATAATATAATATTCATCTCAACAGCTCATGAATATTTGTCAATTGGATATTGAGAAATTTGAATAGTTCTTTTTCACTTCAATGTCAAATGCCACTATGTTGATGATAATTATTCAAATAACATTTGAGATCCACTTCGGTGGCCGCATGGTTTAAGGCGATACTCTCGCAATAGACTAGAACGCCGATACCGGGGAGATCGTGGTTTGATACCCGGTCGGGTGTATTGAGGGTGGTTTTTCCTAAATGGTTTCCCTTTCTCTCTCTCTCTCTCTCCACAAAAATGCGGATACACTTCCTTTAAATTCAACCTTACTCATCCCTAACCCATTAACATAATTAGTACATAAGCGTATAGCCCGAATGTGTAATAAGACGTCGTGCAAAAAAAAATAAAGTTGAGATTAATTTATGAAGACAAATTAAACGTTTCTGTTGAAATAATACTTTATTTATTTTGTATAAAAGGCTTATATATATGTATAAATATATTAGTACCGCGTCTTACCACCCGTTCGGGTTATACGCTTATGTACTAACTACTCTAATGGTTTTAGGGATTGGGAAGGTTATATTTATAGGAAGTGTACCCGCATTCGAGGAATAGTGTAAAACTATTTTGTAAAAAAACCCACCCTCAGTACACCCGACCGAGATTCGAACCTCTGTCTCCCAATCATCGGCAGTGAAGTCTAGTCTACTGCGAGAATATCACCTAAGACCATGCGGCCACCGAAGTGGGTCATTATTTTTGCTATAAATGTTGTGAGAAAAAACACAACACTGAAGTTATCTCGTGTTGTTCCCTTCCGTCTTCACCTTTGAGGTGTTTCCTTTGTCTCTGGAATGTTCTTTGTGTTTGTACGAGCAATATCTTTCAGGACTGCTGGTCCACCGCCTAGTAGAGCTCTCTACCGACGCACCTTGTAAACCCTGGAGGTTACGGCCTCCTCTAGTCGCGGCGGAGTTCCGGAACCATGTCTTTATTTACGAGCTCTTTCTGTCTCACCCCTCCAGTGTTACCTTAAGCGCGTGCAAGCCAAGGAAGAAAGGGCTTTTTTTTGTTATTCACCCTCCTGTTTTGAGACCATCACTGCCTTTTTTTCCTCTCCCATCAGCAGATTATGTTTTCGAAGTGAAATAAAAGGGAGTGTGAGTAGATAACAGGGGTTCGTGGTAAAAAAATATCACACCTGAATGTATTGTGATTTTTTTTATGCGGTCTCTTTGGAAGTAATGGGATTCTGAAAGCTGGAAGGATTTATTTTGAATAATTGTAAAAAAAATATTTAGTTATTTTTTTATCACTATCCGTTAGGGCTGTACGCCCATTAACTAATTACGACCCGTTTTGGTGGTCTAAGGCGCTACTATCGCAGTAGACTAGACTGTCAACGACGGGGAGATCAAGGTTCGAATCTCTGTCGGGTGTACTGAGGGTGATTTTTTCCAGAATTGGGTGACCTGGTGGTCTAGGGGTAAGGTGTCGGACTTTTGTGCTGAGGTCCGGGGTTCAATCCTTGGTCCCGGCACAGATTTATCTAATTGCCAAACCCTTCCTTCACCTCTGACAAGACGTGTATTAATCACAACTTGTGAATGTGAGGAATTCCAGGCCTACCACCGTGGTTCGGATTCCACGTTAAACTATAGGTCCTTCATTTCATCTCACAATCACCCTACCATTACACACTAGCGTAAGTGTGTATAACCCGAACGGTTAGTAAGACGTGGTGCTAAAAACAACTAACTATGTTAATGTGTTAGGGATGAGGAAGGTTGAATTTGGAGGAGGTTTACCCATATTTGCGTGGAGGGAGTGTGAAAAACCAATAAGGGAAAACACTTAGTACACACTTCCGGGATTTGAACCTTGATGTTCCCGTCATCATCCGTTCAGACTATGGTGAGAATAAACGCCTTACACCATTCGACCACCAAGGCGGGTATATTTGTTTAGGTAATGCGAAATAAAATAATTAGATCATAAATTAAATATGTTAATTTGGGTTATGTTACTCCACAGTGGAATAGGATTGAGGAAAGTAGATCTTGAGAGTAAATAAACCCGCATTTGCATAGAGAAATAGTGGAGACCATTAAAGAAAAAAACACCCACAGTCTACCAATCGGGTTTTGATCCCCGCTCACCCCCTCACCGGCGAACTAGTATAACACTAGTGTGACGCGTTAGACCAAATAATCGACGATGCGGGTGATGAAGTATTTCAATGTTATTTTATTAAATGTATAGTATTTGATAAACTTGAGTTGCTAATTATTTAAAAAACCATCTCAAATGTATTTTTAATTAAATGAAATGTAAGATAAAATTAAGCTTATCATCTGAAACGCGCTCTTAAGAGCCACACACAAGTCAAACCCTGACCCATAATTCAATTTCCCCTCACGTGGTTGTTCCTCTGCACACATCAATTAAGGCGGCGGTAGAAAGTGCGATGTTGCCAATTTATCGCAGCCGCAAGGTAAATTGGAAGGAGACAAAACCACGTTCTAAACCCGAATTCCCTTCATCCTTTTTTTCTTCACCTCTCCATTCGAATGGGAGGGCAATTAGCCCGAGAGAGAGAAAGTCAAATAGCCTTTAAATATGCAAATAAAATTCCTCTACGACTTAGTCAAGTTTTAAAGACTGATATTAAGCTATGGTATGAAGCTTCAAGTTGAGCAGAAGTGTTTTATGAATATAAAACCATTTTAATTTTAATTTTGACATGAAATTAGTATACCGATGTATATATTTTTTATGTTGAACAAAGTTATGTTAGGCTACATCTTTATTCTTACACTACATTTTCATTGGTCTAATTTAAGGGTTATTTAGCAACTTAATCCATGGGATATGGGTGGGAAAGTTAATTCGCATTTTTATGCAGAGAGTAATGGGGGAAATCCCATAACGATAAGTGACTTGTGGGGAAAAAAACCCTCAAAATAACTTGGACGAGATTCCAACCTTGACCTCTTAGTCACAGAAAATCAAATGGATTTCAAGTATGACGCCTTAAACCAAGTGACGAATGGTGGGGATGTACTATGGTAGCGCCTCCGTGGTCTTAGAGTAGAGTGCTCGCCTCACGACTCGATGCTCGTGGGTTCAAACCCAACTGAAGTCGAAGGATTTTTTACTGAGCGATGAATAACCGTAGCACAACGTCTTTCGGAGGGAAAGTAAAGCCATTCGTCTTATATCGATTGTGGCATGTAAAATAAACCTGGAAGGTATGTGAAAATACCTTCCTGGCAAAATTTGCAGGCCCTTTCTCGCTCGCTAGTAGAAATCCAGTGAGAAAAGCATCGCACTTTCTGGACTTATTAGGACATGTGTTCTCCATCTGAACTCGTTAATGTAGCAAGCCATAGGCTTTCTGATTATGTTGTCAAGTTGTCTAATAAGTTCCCTCGGGCCTTTTATTCTATTGATAAATGATCATTTCTAGATCATATCATAGATAATTTTTTTTGGTAATTTTTAGGTCATCAAAGTTTAAGCCCTTTCCACTAGACAGTGCGGGTGGCACTAACTGGTCCAAGGGTTGGATGCATACTCAGCTCAGGATGGATTCGAAGGACATCAGGACCAACCTTCGGGTTGAGAAATCATTCATTTTAAATTTTTTTTAGAGACATGAATGCGGGTTGGATATAAAAATTAAACCAAACAATTCAAAATAATAGATCACATGATTACGTGGAATAAATACGTTAAAGGGGCCATTTAAGTTAAAGGAAAAAAAAAATTCTCAGGAAAACAACAAAATGTGGGTATTCGTTAGGGCACGGCCAACTTGAAGGGACATGACATCATACTTAGGCATTTATTTGCGAGAACAGCAGCTCTGACCCTATTAAACATGACTTTATTTGCGAAAGTCTAGATATATGTTCCTCATAATTTATTTTAATCTCAATAATTTCGATATTCTTCCTATAATGTCGTTGAAAATGAGCTAATGTTACGTTAAAATGGTGCACTTTTAATCCTACATCCCATTCATGCCTTCATCTTGGAGTAAAACAAATTTTAAAATATTAAACCACGTCTTAAAACAATGGGAAATTTTTAAACGTCTGGAATGGAACTCGGTGCTTCGGTTGTCATAATAATATCAGGAAGGAGAAGGATTTAAATATTGGACGACTTGAAGGAAAGAAGAAAATTCTGGAAGCTGAAGGTGGAGGCAGAGGACAGGGTGCATTGGCGGTATAAGTTCACTGACAAAAGGAATGGACCTGTCGTAAGACAGAACACTAATAATAACAATAATAATAGCTCACTAAAATGATTATGTGATAATAGCTAAAAAAAATGTTTGCCGTATTATTGTATAGTAATAGTAATAATAATAGTAATAAAATAATGTTTATTTACTTGTGATAAAAAAAACTATTAAGTCCAGGTGCATGAAACGTGTTATTTATTTAGAACTGCGATGTTTTAATCTTGCCATTCATCCCTAATCCCCAAGAAAATTAATTCCATTTTAGGTCAGTGGAAATCAATTTGAAGTGCCCAATCAACAAGATGGCACCGTTTAAATAATTTTGCGTGCTGAACTGTCGTAAAGAAACTATAGTTGCTTTTTTTAGAAGGCTTGTTTGTTCTGTCTGTGACTACTTATGATTCTTTTTAGATGATAAGCATCAAAAGTTAAAAAGATATTTTTAATAAATAGTTCATACAACCTAACAGTTGAGTTCCCCCTTTTACCACCTTTCAATTGCTTTGATTTGATATGTAAAGAAAATCTCAAGAGTTAAAGATTATAAAGTTAATTATTCATTGAATGGATAAAATAAAATGTGTATTTATTTGTGTTTCAACGATTTAACTCCCAAACTAAGGAACTAAGAAAGTGGGAAATTAAAACACGGTAGAAACCCGACTATCCGGAATAATTAGAAATTGGTTTAGTCAGTATAGTCGAAAATCCGGATAATTGATATATATATATATATATATATATAAAGAGAATTTCATACTAAAATACTTTATTGAAAATATATTACTAAAAAGTGTAACGTATGTATTATTATGTACTTACAACACCACATAAAACAAATTACATATGTACAGGACATTACTTATTAGACTCAACACAACATAAAAATAAATATTTGAACTTATTAAAAGCATTTACATACCATACATAAAGCTTGAAAAGTTAGTAAAAAGTTACTAAAAAATAAATTTATCCGAACTTAGCGATAGCGGCTGTTGCGATACGTATCCGGCCGGATAGCTGGTGTCCAGATAATCGGAGTTCTACTATATTTACTTAGGGAAATCTTGGGGTGTGTACTTTGGCGTGTCTGATTTATTTTTAAAACTATCGTGAGCCTGACGTCTTAGACTGAGTGACTATATATTAGTGCTGCTAAGAAAGTGTTCAGTAACTACACCTGGACATGTGAATCGAACCCGGTACCGTTTTGCTTAGTACGCCAATTCTCTAACCACTGAGCTATCCAGGAGTCGTCCCGTGCCCAGGGTCATTCTTCACTCATATTTTAAGGCGGAATCTGTTATGGACGTGCGGAAATCGTCAGATACTCATATGTGATATTATTATTAGCACCGCGTCTTACTAACCGTTTGGGTTATACGCGCTTACGCTAATGTGTAAAGGTAGGGTGATTGTGAGATGAAATGGAGGACCTACAGTTTAACGTGGGATCCGAACCACGCTGGAGAACTGGCACTCCACACGTTCACAAGTTGTGATTAATACACGTCTTGTCAGAGGTGAAGGAAGGGTTTGACAATCAGATAAATTTGTGCCGGGACCGAAATATTGAACCCCGGACCCTTAGCACAGAAGTTTGATACCTTACCCCTAGACCGCCAGGTCACCCTATATGTGATCAATTAAGATCACAAGCTATTAGGTAAAGCAGTCATTTTCGATTCTTGAGGGCTTTCTGATGTCTATTATTACACTTATAACTGTGCGCAAGCGCAAATCATGATGACTTAAATAAACAAGCTTCTTTAGTCGTTAAGTACTGCTATAGCCGCATCTAGGTATCATATTCTTTAATTTGAATTAAATTTAATCCACTATAAATCGTACAATACATAATGGCTGCTCAACCATTCTTTGTTCTCGACTGCGCTTTCTATCGTGATCCATTATATCACGGTAGAACCACACAGAAAAATTGTCCAAATTCATTCTTCTTATAAAGGAACTCAATATATATATCCTATGAACATATTTTATACTCTATAATATTTGCCACTTTTAGTATTATTAATTTCTATCTGGAGAAATGTAAAAACAATTTTTTTACAACTCTAATATTTTTTAACAACCTTTGGCAGTCATGGCTTTGTAAGAACAAAAGGTACCCTCATGAAAATAACGTCATTCCAACTTTAATAACCCTTCATTTGCATATAAATGGAACTTATTAACAATACACAGTACGAGAATTCTGCTTCTCATTAACGCTTTTGTAAACTCCCCATGGCCCCTCTCCCAGTGCTTTCTCTACGACGTATATTCCATAGTTACAACGATTTCATGGTTGAGAATATTGAGAATGAAATAGTTAAGTATGAAAGAAAGTTTTATGATCTGTGAGAGGGGGAATTGGCTTTTCAGTCTGTTACGTTTTGAAAGGTGATGTAATTTGAATTTAAAAAGAAGACAGATACATCGGTTTGTACTCGTGTTTTGTACCATGACGAATCGTCACCTCGAATTCATCTTAAGAGTCACATGCCAGCACTACTTAGAGAAGGGGCTACCAACTTTAAAAGTGCCCAGGGGCCACAATTTAATCCATAGTCTAGTGACAGGGCTTCATCTTACTCTGTCAGTGAGTTTAATGAAATATAAATCACGCAGATACACATTTTTTTTTTTTAGGTATTTAAAGTGCAATCCCTGAACCGAATGATATCAGCACACTAGAATTTCTACTAACGAGAACGAAAGGGTGTACCAATATTACCGGGAAAGGTATTTTCACAAACCTTCCAGGGTTCTTTTACATGTCCACAATCGACATAGGACTGGCGGCTTTACTTCCCCTCCGGAGGAAGTTGTGCTACGGATTTTTATTGATCAAGAAAAACACGTCGAACCCGGCTGGGTTTGAACCCACAAACATCAGGTCTTTAGGCGAAGTTTATTACCGAATTAACATCAGTTGGAGCTTTCATGTATTTTTTACCACTCGATTCAAAATTTTCCGTTTCGCGGCTAAAAATATCAATTTTACTTTTCCAGAAAACTTCGTGGAATGAAAAAAAACAAAAAAAAAACAACACACTCGCGGGCCACGTGTGGCCACCAGTTGAAAACCCTTGAATTATGAAATCCAGGCACCTATAAATTTGTTTGAATGTATACTGAATGTTATACAAAGTTGGATCGTGCTAAGAATAGGCTACTCTTTTAGAACGGCAACCATGTTAGAAATCCTATCATCTTGGCACACTCCATTTTTAGAGGAAAATAGAGGTATTGCACTATAATAAAAATGAGCACGTGATATATTTATTAATAAGTATAAATTTATTTTAGCACCTCTTGCATGGACGTTCTTATTCGTTACGGGCCCAAATTTCAAATGAAAATTCCCATCCTCGTCAACATAGTTGAATACATTGTCTGAAGACTAGAATAGGTCCGTATTGGATGCCAGGCCAGTTAAAATTAGGTTAGTGCGTTCTACAATAATCGTGTAAGATCTTTTATGACCGGCTTCGGTGGCAGCATGGTCTAAGGCGTCACGTTTGCGATAGATTATACTGTCAATTTGTCATAATGATGAATATATACTGTGATTTAAACTGCTTTTGAATCCGCGTGGTGGGTAGGCTGGGGAGCATAGTTGCCATATAGTAGGAGTTTGCGCGTTACTACTATGCAAGCATACTCAAGTGACTGTCAAGAAATCTGGCAACGTGCATCGGTTGCTATGACAACTATCCTTCACTGATTGGTTGAGCATGTGACCCCACCCCCTCCACTTTCCAAGATACAACCAAACGCTGATTTTTATAGGAGGCCCACTTTCGATCACCAACATTGATGGAACGGAAGTAACTTTTGACATTATATAAATATGACTTATTCGATTTTATTAATTATTATAAAGTTATAAAAAAGCATCCAATAATACTTCATGATTAAAGATCACTGCATAATTTAACTTCACATTAACCGGCCCCATGGTGTAGTGGTCAGCGCACCTATCTACGAGTCTAAGGGTATTGGGTTCCAATTCAGGCTGGTACCTTTGGGTACTATCCCCGAAACGGGAACCACCCCAACGGTCACCAGGGTTTGGTTTGTTAGGCTTAAGTTAGGTTTAAGTGTTTCCACTGGTTCCACACCCTCATACTCTCTATCACCCTCATTCTCACTATCACCACCATACTCACTATCACCATCACCTCATCTCATCAGGACATGCAAAGAGCCTCCATGGAAAGGATGTACTATTAGTACATTTGGGCGTCTCTTGGGTAGAGGTACATTAATAGTGGATAATATTTCCACTACTGGACTACGAGTGATGTAATACAGACGCGCAATAGACTAATTATAGCAGCACTTCCTGTGGTTACTCTCAAAAGTTGAGATAATCCGTTTTTCAACGTAAACATGGATGTATTGAGCTTCTCTCTCTTCTTTTTTTTTTCCAAGCTCTCCAAGGAGAATGTTTTATGCTTGAGAGAAGGCTCGAAAAAAGGTTTCGTATTGAATTCCACTTCTTAATGCACCAAAAAATACGATTTAGGGAGAAGAGCGAAGAGGGAATAATATACATATATATAAAAAGATTACTCAATATCGGGAAAGACGACCAATTTTTAACAAGAAAATATTAGGGCTGGGCAGTAGAGAGAAGGTACTTTAAATATAATACGTAGGAGGGCTGATTAGTGCAAACAGAAGATTAAATAGGTTGTGTATGAATGGATTTCATCGGAGATTGGGGATCCGATTTGCGCTATTAATATTGATTTATAAAACTCCAATATTATATAGCATGACGAGGGATTTACGTGCTGTGTACCGGGCTTGTTAGCGTATTTGGCTTCCAGCAGAATCCTCAAATGAA
>CABFWB010005096.1:6740-31078 GCA_902151455.1 Timema bartmani
CTACAGCTTCCTAATCTCGTGGAGCCGCTGTTTGTTTCCATAAGGTTCGCATCCTCTCTAGAACGTCCACTCGAAGAAAGTGTCGCGACAAGTTTACGATTCTCTTTTGACCCGCTTTATAAATTTAGTATTCAAGTCGTTTTGATCTCTTTGTGATTATTTGGTGGTATCAATATTTGATGGGTAATTTTTTTTTTCTTTCGACGGCACAGGATTTAAAAACACAGGTGAACTTTCTTTAGAAGTGTTTTGGTGTAGAAGTTTCCGGTGACGTAACCGACCGGTGAGACTGTTTGGAATCTGTGGCACGCTAACGTTCTTCCTAAAGTTACCTGGTAGATCGCACCTGTCGAGCGCTGATAACCGACATTCTTAGTAAATAGCTCGGTCCCGCTGTATGCGACGGCATGACGTGGATAACTTCGCGTCGATTGATTTTAATTTGATCTTACAACTGTTTTTTTAAATGAGTGAACTAAGTGCGCGTACTTTGTGAATTTGTTATTGTTTTGTTTTTTAAATCGTGTCAGGGTCGAGGAAGGGGAAATGGTGCAACGATAGATAACGTGCCCGCTTTCGAAATAATCTCTCTCTGCCGGTTTGAGTCTTTCCTGTGAGCTCGAGCGTGATTTCAGACCCGTCACAATTACCGAGCACTGAAACTAACTGCATTAGCGCGATTTGTATCTGTTCTACCAAGTGTTTGTGTCTTTAAAAGAGGTCCGTTGTTAAAATAATTACGTGCTAGCATAAATTGTGTTTGTTTATTCATTTGATTCGCGTGGTTTATTTTCTCTTTGATTTATTTCGCACTCTGGAGCGTTTTACTTAGTCGGCGAATGTACGGGACGACCTTGCATTCCAAGCGCGTTAAAGGCGGCTATTAATCGGGTTTCACCGGAGTGAGTACCGAACTCGTCCCTCTTGTAGGAAGTGTCGGCTGAACCTTCTCCCTTACTGCTTGTAGGTCCCCAGTCACGAGGGACACGCCCCGTTCCAGGCAGAATTCCGGCGGGTGTTGTTTTCACCGCGGTATCCCCTGGAATGCGCCGTTGACGGACGGTTACTCTCTCGAGTCCGGTTCCTCGGTATCCGTGCGTGTCTTTTGACAAGTTCCAGTTTGGTGAGAGGTAAACATGAGGGACGCGGCGTCAATGCTCGGTTTACACTCAACTTGAGGCGTACATTTTCGTGTGTTTTTTATCTGTTCGGATGGAAGATGCCGACGAATGTTGCTTCTACGACGCCGTCAGTGAGATACCCCTGAGCAAGCCGAGGATGGGCAACACCGCCGGTGCGGAGGGCACCAAAGGGGGCGGACGCCCAGGTCTCACCGACGAGTTCCCCATAGTTCCGGTGATTGACCCGCGACAAGAAGACAGTGAAGAAGACGACACCTCGAGTAGTAATCCCGAGATTAGCTCGCGTTTTTCAGATAAATCCGCTCCAATTGATAGCGATAAGGAAAGTTCGACGTCGCTCAGTGATAAATCAGATCTGGATGAAAGAGACGGTTCGGGCAGACTGTCGATGGCGGTTTCTTCGAGAGACCCGCGCTGTGTAGAGGCGTCCGTCGGCGCCGACAGTTCCGGTGAAGAGGACGCCGGTGTCGCGACCTTTGACGACGAGGGCTCGCTCAGGGTGGATCATGCTGCAACGAGGGGGGGTGACCTGGGTGTGAATCTGCCGGACACATTCGGGGAGAGTACGACTGAAGACTGTGAGGTCCAGAGTGTAGATGACTCCGTAGTCGAGGAAAAGATTGTACGCAACCTTCGTAAGGATGTGCTGGCCACGCCCCCCAAGGATGAGGAGCCTGACAGTGAAGTCTCAGACGTAAGTTCCTCGGCCCTTGGAAACATCCCGCAGTCAAGTCCTGGCTGTGACAAGTCCTCTGTATCCACTGAGGAAGGTGTTGTAGTGTCCAAATACATCGTGAAAACCGTTGAGGACACTCTTTTGGCCGCTGAAAGTGGATGTGATAGGGCTGACTCCCAGGATAGTAGGAAGTGTCTTGATGAGGCACCCTCTGAAGAAAGTGCTAACCAAGTTGTAGGGTCTGATCCCACAGGAAGTTCTGTGATTGACAATAGTGCTGCAGGAAGTGGATCTAATAAGAAGGTGGACATTGGAAATTATATCACTGACATCAGCAAAGAGGAAGAGAGGTTAGTTTCTAAAGTAGAGGATGAAAAGGGAGAAGATATTGATATAATTCCAAAGAACAAGGATATAGTTGGTGAATTAGGGGATGTAAAGGAGGAAGATGGGAAGAAAAATGATGTGGTCAATGAATTAGGGGATGAAAAGGTGGAAGATGGGAAGAAAAACGATGTGGTCGGTGAATTAGGGGATGTAAAGGTGGAAGATGGGAAGAAAAACGATGTGGTCGGTGAATTAGGGGCTGCTAATTATGATAACAGGGGTGTCAAAAGAGTAGAAAATGTGCCAGGTCAGTTTTGGGAGGAAAGCAAGAATGGGAATGAAGACACCGCTGACATCAATGGAATGAAAGAGGATGCAGTTGATAAAGCTGTGAATAGAAACGATGGTGATAATAGTACAGAAGATAGTGATGGTTATGATCTTGAAAACGATGAAGATATCAATAACAAACACAGAAGTAAAGGGAATATGGTCGATGAAACAGAGAACGAAGAGGATGCCGAGTACCTGAATAATTTTCTCGGGAAAAGCAATGACCAAGTATGTATGATTAATTTAATGATTCATTTTAATCTGCTACTTATTAATATACCCAACAAAACATATTTAGACTATCTGCACTTATAACTCGCAAATCAGCTCTATCAAGATTTTGGTATGAAGTCTGTTATGTAAGGCCTTTTATCCTACCAAAATACTACTGTACACTAGGATTCTGGTACAAAATAAAGCCTTTCAGAACAGACTTCCTATCTGAATCAAGGTAAATAGTAAAGCTCGAACCAGGCATAGCATCGTGGTGTCTTTAGTCTTTATTAGAAAACATTGAGTGTACCAAAGTAGATTGTTTTACTAACCGTTAAAAAAATGCAACAAAATTTAAAATAAAACAATTAAAATTGGGATTAAAAACCTTTTTCCTTAGTCCCATTTTTGCTGTAGCCGAGAAGAGAGTGTATAAAACCACATTTGGTTAAATTCCGCAGTTCCTACCACCTCTTCGAGCTATACACACATGTACTAAATACACAAATTTGTTAGCAATTAGAAAGGTTAAATATATAGAGAGAAGACCCACATTTGCATGGAGAGAGAATGCAAAACCATTTAGGAAAAATCATCCTCGATACACTTGACCGGGATTCGAGCCCCGATTTCTCCGTCTTCACAGCCATTCTCTTGCGAGAGTGATGCCTTAGAGCAGCCTTTTTCAAACTGTGCTCCGCCATAGTTATTTCAGACTCCGTGAGGAAATTTTAGAATACTATCTATTTGTTTTTCACGATAAAAAATAGCATCAATAATTAAGATTGACAATTTTTTCTAAATCTGATTTAAGAACATTTGCCAAAGGTGCATCCAGAACATGTGAATTTTTCCGTTTGTTTTATATTTTTATACTTGTAAAATTTAACTCTCATTATTGAATGTTAATAAAATTAGTGTAAAAAGTATTAGGCCTAATGAGGGCTCCATCGTGTATTTTTTCTGGACTTCTTCAGTCTAAAAAGTTTTGGAATCTCTGCCTTAGAGCATGTGTCTACCAAAGAGAGTCGAGATGGGCTTTACGTATTTAATAAAGCCATCACAATAATGTATTTTTCTAAATCTACATTCTCAAGTGTGAAGGACTATTCTGTAAACAAAAACTATCCTATCAAACATTATTGCAATCTTATAGGCCAACTGATTAGTGAATAGAGTACAAAACTCACCAACACATTCTTTGTCAAAAGTAATTTTCTAAATCAGAATTGACAAAACATAATAAGTTTGAATCCCACACAAAAACTCAAAATGTGATCAGTGGAGGTAAAAGTTATTTAGTTGTGTTTCCAAAACTTTTTACCAGTTGCATACCTTTAAGGTTATGCAAACCACAGTTTGTTTGATAAATACGGCTCTAGTGTAAGAACGGACTATCTGTGTAGGAACTAAAATGACCGAGAGGAAGGGGAGGTAGCCCTGATTGGGTCAGTTAACCGCTCCATCCCGTGACCAACTCTTCGTGTTTAGTTGTTAAAGTGTTAATTAAAAAGGGGGCGTAACATTATAATTAGCCCAATTCACACCTCTTGTAATTCACACTTTCCCACCAGTAGGTTAAACAAACGATTCTTGAAAGTCCAAGGCTTAGAACATTGTGACTGACAGAAGTTCTTAGGAGTACCATGTAAATAATACTCTTATGTACACCTCCTTTACGAATCACACTGGGGCCCTATCTAATAAGCTACACCATCGTGTGAAGCGTCAAGGTTAGACTGCTACTGTTCATGATAAAAAAGAGTGTACCATCTAAACCAGTGGTATTCAACCTTGTGTTATTTGCCTAACCCCAGATATAATTTATCTTCAACTTTATGCCCCGAAAGTAATTGGCGCATAATGCAAGTTATACGTAATATAGGCCTAATATAATCTACATCTAAAATATATCAAATAAGCTAAATTCAAATGTTTTTAGGGTGTGCAAAATTTCTAAACTTTGATGTATATAAAATGTTACGTACTCCCCAGGATGTCTTCCCTACCCTGGAGGTACATGTACCCCAATTTGAGTAGGCCTACCACTGATTTAGACCAATGGGTACAATCTGCGGCCCACAACATGTTTTTCTTCTAGGCCCTCCAATCTCAACGAACTCGCTTTGTTCTAAGGAGTCACTCAAGAGCTGTTTTGAAAATAACATTCTATTTGTATTATTATCATAACTCCCCATGATAAATTTGCACTTTACTGATATTTAAATGATAAAAAAAATAGTCACATCTAGATTTAGACCTTGTTTAATGGAGAAACTATTTATGACTGTTCAATGTTACCCAGGTGAAAGAATTTTTCCTTATCATCCTGATATTGATAACTAATGCTATAAATCATACAAGCTTTTAGAGATAACATATGTTATCTTTTTTGAAGTTTATTTTAGTATTAGATTATACTCATTTTAATTAGTGATCTGCAGAGTAAAACTCATATCTAGGTTACACAGATGGAAAGTTTAGCTTTCTATAATCATAAAAAAAAAAGGTGGAAAAGTGTTAAAAGTTAAATAATGGGAAATTATGTTGATTTTGTGGAACACTGTGTCATGTTTTCAATATTTATTTGGAAGAAGGTACAGGAAAGTTAAATAGAAAACATAAAAAAACGAACAAACACAACATGTCTTTTACAATGAAAAGAAGAACACAGTTCACACTTTTACATTGCTGCCACTGGACAAATAGGTAATGGTTGTCCCTTAAAGAAAATCGATCGTTACAGCCCAATCCCCCGACTTAGGTTTCATTCTATCGGAACTCGTCAGGAGGGAGTGTAAAACGCGCAACACAACTTCCTAAAAGAGGATCGATTTTCCTTAAGAGGCAGCCATTACCACTTTGTCCAGTGGCAGCAATGTAAAAGTGTGAACTGTGTTCTTCTTTTCATTGTAAAAACCATATTGTGTTTGCTTCCTTTTATGTTTTATATCCACCTTTCTTGTACCTTCTTTCAAATAAATACACAAAATACCTTAAAAAAAGTGAAAAGAAGTTTTCCTTTTATGTGTGTGTGTGTGTGTGTGTGTGTGTATGTATATATATATATATATATATATAATATTTTCAATAGATTCCCACAATTAGTCGATGAGCACCTGGAATTTCCTGACCTCAATAGTCTTGTATCAATCTTATTCTGCCTTTTAAATATTCATTTGAAGGCTATGAATAGGATTCAAACAAGACTCCTCTAAGGTGGGAGGGTAGGGGATGCAAATTAAGTGCAGTATTTTTGTTAAAAGAAATCAACTACGGTAATTCTCCCGTAAAAACATAATTTAATTTTCTTCATGTGGTGATCAACAGTTGTTTGAATATCTGTCGTAAGCATTGCGGCATTAGATGACAAACTTTTTAAATAAAGAGAAAAAGTTGTCATTAAATTCCAGGACACCCTTGACAGATATTCAACAACTGTTGATATCACAGCGTGAATAAAATTAAACTCTATGTTTTGCTATAAAAACTGCAAAAAAAATGCTGTGTTGCTTTCACTCCCACCTTTAAAGCCATTGATGGTGGTAGTAAAGTGCTTAATATTTAGGCCCCAAAGCTCTTGGCCATGGTACACACACTAGTCGGACATAAAATTGAACTTAAAAACATCATTTTAGCTTTTTCTTTTACAATTGCATATTAATTTGGTGATAAGTGCATATTATGTTATATTTTGACCATAAGCTAGAAATAATAAACAGGTGGTTTTTAAATTACTGTAGAATGTCGATAATTCGGACTAATTGAGGATCGATCGACCAAGTCCAGATTATTGATTTATCCGATTTTTGAAAACACCAAAAATAAAAAAATAAGCTTGGACGGGATACTTAAGAAAACTCAGTGTTAAGGTAGAAACATTTTCACTTTATTTAAACAACAAATTTACATATTGTTTTTTGTTGCTAAATATCACAAATTCTGAAGGGATATCATAAATAAGGCAAAAATATAACAACTAAAAAGTGGTTTTTTTTTTCAAGAGTTGAGGTGCATTTTTTGGTGGCCATGTCTCTGATATCGATACCACTGTAGTTATTTTTATAAATAATATTTTTTCTTAGTGATACAGATTATCGACGATCAGGATTTTTGACATCTGAATTATCAACACTCTACTCTTCTTGGAAACTTTGAAAACCCCCCATTTAATCCACATAATATAACACTTTCTCATTTAACAAACAGCGATTACACCATTCTAAGTAATCTCAACATCATTCGTCAGCGAGATAGGCTAGTATATTCTAACTTACTGTAAACACCTTGATAACATCTAATACACAAGATGAGTCCATAGATTCATGAATTCAATCATTTTGTGTTGGGACAATTACTTTGATGGTTTTGAATTCTGATCCATACCTACTTTAGAAACATTCAAATCATCACTAAACTATTTGTATTTGCATAATTTGAGCAAAGCTGTGGAGTGGGTATGTCAAACCTTTGACTCCAACTCTTTCAGAAATGGCTAAAGTATTTTAATTAGTAATAACAAATTTAGCGTATAACCCAAACGGGTAGTAAGACGCGGTGCTAAATAATAATAATAACAACAATAATAATAACAACAAATTTACTGCAGAAAAATGCTCAAATACTGATGACTTAGTGGGAAGCTTCTTTGGCATTTTGAATTTATATTTGAATAAATATTTCCATCAAAATTACAAATATTGGTCTTAAAAAAAGAATAAAACTAAAATTATATATTTATAATAATATTGTTATAATATTAAAAGTTTTAATTTTGAAGCCGGAGTCGGGAGTGGGAACAATTTTACCAACTCCAACTCCACCCAAAACTACTTCCGCCACCATGACTTCGACTCCAACTCCACAAGTAATCTTATAGGTTGATGGTGTTAAAGGAATGTTTTATATTTTCCTATTGTTGAGGTATACTTAAAGACACAATAATTGAGAGCGATGAAAATGTGAAAACACATTTTGTATATGAACTAAATTAAAAAAAATAATTGCAAACCTTGTGTAATATAATTTTCTTGGGTATTTTATGTTTATGTTAATCCAACAGTTTAAATAAATAAATAAATATCTATATATAACTGGATCAAGTATTTCTTACAATGATATTGTTCAAAGTACATTCAAATTTGTATTGAAACAATCTTATTTTAGCCTGGCCTGATGATGACAGTGATATCGGGGTTTGAATCCCAGTCAAGTCTACTGAGGGTGGTTTTTCCTCTATGGTTTCTCACTCTCCTTCCACGAAAATGCGGGTAAATTACCTCTAAAATGGTTCTTTCTTCACATTAGTGCAATTATCATATACGTATAAACTGAACAGGTAGTAAACGGCGGGGATAACAAAAAAAAACTCTTATACGACAGCTAGAAAAGCTACCAAATCTTCTTTCATATGTCAAGTCATGTGATCTGCAGCTGTCACTTTTGATAGATATATTCAATAATAATATTGGTGTATAGAAATTAATATCTATATATAACTGGATCAAGTATTTCTTACAATGATATTGTTCAAAGTACATTCAAATTTGTATTGAAACAATCTTATTTTAGCCTGGCCTGATGATGACAGTGATATCGGGGTTTGAATCCCAGTCAAGTCTACTGAGGGTGGTTTTTCCTCTATGGTTTCTCACTCTCCTTCCACGAAAATGCGGGTAAATTACCTCTAAAATGGTTCTTTCTTCACATTAGTGCAATTATCATATACGTATAAACTGAACAGGTAGTAAACGGCGGGGATAACAAAAAAAAACTCTTATACGACAGCTAGAAAAGCTACCAAATCTTCTTTCATATGTCAAGTCATGTGATCTGCAGCTGTCACTTTTGATAGATATATTCAATAATAATATTGGTGTATAGAAATTGGTGTATAGAAATTTAATCATTCTTGATAAAAAAAAATTGTATAGCCTATTTTAATAAAAGGAGCTTCCTATGAAAATTAGTCTGTAAATACATAGTTCACATTAAAATAATATATGCCTATTGAGGGTAATTAATTTAAACTAATACCTTTACTCACATCTATTACTTATGGGTTTTGTTTTCCTATTAGTACAAATAGTATTAGATAGATAATGATTGGTTTGTGTTATCTTAAGTTTATCAGTTTATTGACTATCATACCTATTTATTGGAACCTTGAGCTTGTTTTGTGTTTCTTTACTGTCTTATATGTCTGGTCAAAAACTGTGAAACTGATTCTAATATATCATAAGTTTTGTTGATATGTATTTTTAATATTTAGACCTATTCAATCCATTAAATGTTTTTACTAATCATTTAATTCTCAGTGCCAATTGGTTTTGTGAGTATTTAATCTTAAGTTTTTGCTTTGAATTGTTTTTAAAATGAAGTCCTGCTCAAATTGAATGCGTCCAAATAATAATATAATTCAAATCTTGCACATTTTGTCTAGTTTTGTTTTAAGAAGAAAAACAATTCTGTTAAATATGTACTAATTTTATAAGGTTATTTATAATAATCTGTAATGTCAATCGCAAACATTCAGAATTTGTAATTTTTGAAAATCCTTATGAACTCTCTTCCGCTTAGTTCTCAAGTCAATACTAAATAATTAAATAGCAGCTTTAGGTATAGCAACGACTATTTTATATCCCCTATCTAGTTTTTAAATATTTTCTTTCAATCTTAGTAATAAAAATGGTAAAAATTGCATTAAAAAAGAATTTAAAATATGAGTCATTACTTGCTAAATATAGTAAATATTGCTTGTGTAGAATGACAATCCTAATAAATGTATCATATTTGATCTAATAGTGATTCTTTTTTAGTTTATTGCACCACTTATTACTACACATTTGGGCTATATATTTATGTACTAATTATGCTAATAGGTTAGGAATGAGTCCTTGAATAAATAATTACTAAATTCACAACAGATCTAAGTTATTATTACTAGCACAACTTAATTTCATATATTATGCTCAACAATTTTTGTAAACTGGTTTTGTGTGTGTGATCTGCATCAATAGGCATGAAGGTTAAATGTCAGTCTCATCTTGTTTGGTTTGCCAATTACAGGGAGTTTGGGGTTCAAATTCGGGCTGGGTGGTATTTGTTGTTTTTTCCTAAATGGTTCCCCACTCTACTACATGCAAATGCAGCCATCATTTCTCTAAATTATAGCTTCCTCACTTACCCCACTAACATTAGTAAAATGTATATAGCCCTGGTGTGTTAGTAAAACATAGTGGAAGAAAGAAAGAAAAAAATGTTTGCTATCGTAAGTGTGTTATAGTAACATTCTCAATATATTCCTTCAAAGAATATATATCTAATGTTACTGTTTTGGTTTTTTTCCTCCAAAAAATAAATAACAAAATTAAAAAATATATGAAAGATTGCTCAGTCGTGCAGATTCTCACTTGGTAGTTTGGGGACAGGTGAGGGCAGAGACCTTGTGAGATGATCCTCTTAGGTTGTTCTGTCAATTGATTCAATTTTTCAGAAGTTTGACTTGCCCATGTGCGTGACATTGTGATTATTATCTGTGCAGGCAGAGGCCCGCCTTGCAGCGAGGAGGCAGGCGAGGGCAGAGGCCCGGGAGATACGCATGCGGGAACTTGAGAGGCAACAGAAGGAAATTGAGGAGAACACCAACAAGAGTTATGACTCCTTCACCGGTCAGTTTCTTGCGTCTAGCTATGTCCTAGCTACTTTTCGTCCTCATTTCTGGAGGATACCGCCACCCTATCACCTTTCGAGATAAAAAAGACACAATTTATATAAACCATTGTGTGTTTAATTTCATCCCCATCTCTGTAGAAATGCAATTATTCACTTAGAATAGACTCCAGCCTTATTAATAATCGTCGAAGTCGAAGTCGTGCTTCAGTGTATGAGCAACCATCTCTGATATATGTTGGTTCATTTCTCTTTGTGGTTTAAATTTAATCTTCACCACGAGTGAAGCTGACCGGATATTAGGGATTTAAATTGCACTTTAAATGGACTACCATTTGCTAACAATCTCGTTAAAATCAATCGATTTAAATAAAATATAAATAAATAAAGGTCTTTAATGGGGAGTGATAAAAGTATGCATAGACTAACTTATTGTCACCTCCCTCAAATTAAGTATCCTATATTATTGGCTCAAATTTAATGGTAATATTTATGTTTCATAAAAAAACCAATGTAACAAATATACATTATTTTATTCTAATATCAATACATGAAATGGAATGATCTTAGGCTCTGGCTACTACAGCTGTCATTGTCATCATACATTACGATTAGTTAAACAAATTCTACCTGGACACAGGAATCAAACCTAGGACCTTTGGGTTAGCATGCAAATGCTTTAGCACTGAGCTTTCCATTATTTGTCACTAATAGTTTAAGGCAGAGTCTTTGATAGACGTGCGTTTGGTTTTCAATGATAGCCGATGATTTCCACACATCCGTTCACCATAGGTTCAGCCTTAAAATATGAGTGAAAAGTTGCCTAGAGCACGGGACAAATACTGCGTAGCTCATTTTTAACGCATTGGCATACTAAGCCAAGGGTCTATGGTCCGATTCCTGTGTCCAGGTGTCATTTTTTAACTAATTAAAATAAAACCAATATGACATAAATTATTGACCAGCATCACCTCATGCTATCTCTGTGGGCTTTATGTTCTGTAGCAGAGCCGGGAAATAGGACGCCCCGTGTAGCCGCCTCCGTGAACCGCAGCAGCTCGCTGCTCTCTGGTGGGGGTAACAACAGTTACCACTCGAGTCGGCGCAGCTCGGAGGACTCGCTGGAGGAAGGGATCAGCCTCAGGGATGTCCGGGTCAGTATGTATTCATGGTGGCTACAAGTGAGGAAAACAAAAAAAAACCTCAGGGAATTTAAATACTTATCTATAGAAAAACTGATTGCTATTACTGCAAGGTAGAGTACGGCTTAAAACATGAAGTAATACACTGCATTTCACAACTTGTTCTCCTGAAAGATATAATTAAGGGCTAAGATACAGCCAGAATACAAGCCAAAATAAGAATATCTAACCAAAACCCTCAGTTGCAGATGTAAAAAAACTTTGGCACTTTTGTACTGCTAATAGCATCACCCTGGTGGCCGCCCCTCGAACTAATGGTGGCAGATTCAAAACATGCCGGACAAAAGAGTTTCAACTGTACTTGAAAAATGACTTATAAAAATATTGATCTTGAGTAGCTGCTTGCAATTTTTTTTTTTCTAAAATATGTGATAAGTGTAGTAAATGGAGAAAACGTCATTCTCCAAGGACAATTGAAAAAGGGTTAATTATGTCACTAAAAATTAGTAAATGTTGTCTAATAAACCTGGACAAGTTAGGGAATTTTAAGTAATAATTTGTGTGGCTACCCTGTTGTAATTATGGCCACCTGTCATTATGGTGCTTGTTAGCAACTTTGTAATTATTTTAAATCAGAATACTTTAAATATTAATGTTAACTATTATTAAATATTACTCTTGCTTCTAGTCTTTGAAGATGCAAGCTATTTCAACATCTCATTGTCCTTGTCTTACTATAGACAGCCTTCAAAGGAAGTACTGAAACCTTCTAGAAAGATTCTTAATAAAAAGTAAAAACTCTTATTAGCAAATAAGACTGTGTAGGATTACTAATTATAACCCTGAGCTAACAACAAGATAGGCACGATGAACAATGAACGTTACAACTTGTCGCTCACCATGGTGGTATGATAGCATACTCACTACTACCCCTGCACCTCACCCCCTTCACCCCTCATTAAATCTAATGTTACACCTTAATGACATAATGAACCATGAAGGTGGAGATTAATGTTGATTATGAATACAGCCATCACTGGATACATCTTTCAATTAAATTATATATATAGTTGGTGACCTGGCGGTCTAGGGGTGAGGTGTCACACTTCTGTACTGGGGGTCCGGGGTTCAATCCTCGGTCCCGGCACTGATTTATCTGATGGCCAAACCCTTCCTTCACCTCTGGCAATATGTGTATTAATCACAACTTGTGAATGTGAGGAATGCCAGGCCTCCACCGTGGTTCTCAGATTACATGTTAAACTGTAGGTCCTCCATTTCTTCTCACAATCACCCTACCATTACACATTAGGGTAAGTGTGTACAACCCGACACCTTAATATGATAATTGGATCTTGGGTTAGGCTTAGCGAGCTAGTGTTCTACCACTGAGCTACCCACAAATCCTCCTGTAATTATGGAAATCATCGGTTTTTAGAGTTGTCAATGAATCACAGTCTTCGGCAACTTGGGGCCGGCTTTATGCTCCTGCTCATGCACAATTCGGTGACAATAAACAATCAAATGTGTTGAGAAGGGTAACATTGAAGAGCTTGCAACACTATTTTCCCCCAGCCAGTTGGATTTGACCCCTAGTCTCAGGAAGATTGATATCCATACTTACCTAACCTGTCAGAACTATCGGTGCTAGCAACAGCTATTCATTTGACTAGGTTATTTAGTTATGTTACTAAAGCTCCATCACTTGTAAAATAAATAATATTTATAATAGATTAAATACCTAAGCTATTATATTTGTTAGCTACGGCTATAGCCACATCTACATATCATATTCTTTTAGATTGATAAATGATATCGGGGCTGGACACGGGAATCGAACCTGGGACCTTTGGCTCAATACCACCGAGCTATCCAGGAGTCGTCCCATACCCAGGGTAGTTCTCACTCATTTTAAGGCAGAGTGCAGAAACTTTCTGCTACAGACATCACAGACTCTCCCTTCAATTCCCATGTCCAAGTGCCATTTCTCAATTTAAATGAATAAAATAATATTTAATCAAACTTCTTATTCAGATGTGTTCAGATTTTCCAA
Source organism: Timema bartmani (assembly GCA_902151455.1). Taxonomy (NCBI): domain Eukaryota; kingdom Metazoa; phylum Arthropoda; class Insecta; order Phasmatodea; family Timematidae; genus Timema; species Timema bartmani. Next base: position 20,298 of record CABFWB010005096.1, read on the forward strand.
ACTAAATGGAATATAAAGCTTTTATTTATTTAAAAATGTTGTTTTAACCTCTGGTAAATAAGTCCTTAGCTATTTTGTAGCTGTTTGTGTTTCTGTTGTGTTATGTATTGAACACGAATGTTGTGTTTGCGAACAGCACGAGTTAAAGGAGGTGGAAGATAAGTTCCGAAAGGCGATGATACAGAATGCCCAGTTGGATAACGAGAAGGCATCCCTCACCTACCAGGTGGAACTCCTTAAGGACAGGCTGGAAGATCTGGAGGAGTCCCACTCGCAGTTGCAGGTCAGTCAGTTTAAAACTAGTCTATCGCTGTATCTTGTGCAACCTTCAGAATATTGATGTAAAGAAAGAAAGATATCTATATGCTATATGTTTTTGTTTTTTTATTCTAAACTGTGGTTCAGACTTTCAATGTTTGGTTTAGTGTGTTACTGCTCTCTACTAGCTGTGTGCAAGGAATTAGTTCAAAACAATAATAACTTTGTGGCGTGGCAATATCGCAGGACTGTGGACCAGACTTTTTTTTTTTTTTACAGAAGCAGGCTTTTTACGTCAGAGCTTGTACAACTTTTGAAACCAAAGATGTTCAAACACCGACAATTTGTAATTTAATAAATTTAATTGAATTGTAGAAAAATGAAGCACAAAAAATTGTAAGAAACACTTTCATAGCACCTTCCTAAGGAAATATTAGTAATAAGTTTGAACGGAAAAATTAGCTTCAGTGATGCCAACTTCTACCTCCTGAGGAAGGTTTCAAGAAAGCATTGAAATATTGAAGTGTTTGTAAATATGTGTTGGTGTTATAACTTTTATTTGGGCTTTATTTTTCTACAAATAGATTATATTTATTTAATTACCTATATGGGTGTGTGAAGTCCACGTTTTCCATTCAAATCGAATTTATGAAATATTCTTATAGCCGAAGCAAAGCTCAAATATTATTTGTTAGTTGTTTTATGCTTGAAGAAAATATTATATTGTGCTTATTTTTATAACGTTATGCACTAAAATCACTTAGAAAATGTTTTGCGTTGTTAAGTATATGTTTGTTATGATGTGATATGCCCTTAGCGTGAGAACCGGGACAAGTGTCGAGAACACGATCAGCTCAAGAGAGCGTCCGCCAAGTTGAAGGAAGACATGGAGTGGTACAAGGCGCAGTTGGAAGAGAGGGACAGACTCATTCAGGTAACACTTCTCTTTCTCTCTTTTTCTATCTGTGATAAACATCGATCTATTGTCACTCTTGCCTGTTGAACCTTTTTTTGCTACAAGAAAGGGATTTTCACATTTTTGAAATTGCAGATAAAAAGTTTAGTTTACCATTGTTAAATTACTTTAGAAATTATTCAACAAAGGATAATATTCACAGTTAAAAATACAACAAAACACATAATTATGTAATTTTCAAGGTTAATCAGTCCGCTTCTTCAGCTAAAGAGAGGTGTTTTACTCTCTTCGTCTGAAAAAGGGGACAGATATAACCCAAAAATTTCATAATTATGTGTCATGAAATTATTCAAACAAATAAAAAATTGCTCAAATGGCTGTTTTAAATTAAACATTGAAAATAAGGGCAAGGTCTACACACCAGAAAACTGTAGGCCTCAAAATTCACAATTAAAAACACACAAAACACATAATTTATTTTATGAAATCCATCCATTTCACTTACCACAAATCAGGGTATCGAACAATTACTAATCAAAATAATGTTTATTAACTGTATTGACATTTTGGCGTGTTTACTTGTCCCACAGGAGAAGGGCCTTATAATCGTGGGTGACGACCAGCTTTCCAGCGAGGACGAAAGTGTGGGTGAGGACTCACCCAAGAAACCTCCCAAGAGGGCTCTGGTCTCCATCGAGTCGGCGGAGATGTTGGAAACTGCAGGGGAAGGCTCTTTAGGTAATGATTGACGTCTGCCTGCTGTGATTTCAAAATAATTTGATCTAGGACTGACTCAGATTAGAAAGGCTGTGATTCAATCCTAACTGAACCTTTACAGGAAATTAAAATAATTAATTAATCATCACTCCTTCCCTAATAAATTAATCTACATATAATCCACGTTAAAATGTATTTACAATTTAAAAGTTTGTTCTAAACTTAATTTTTGTACCTATCCATATTATGGTTAAGTTAAAATGTATACCATTAAAAATCAATTGAGGAGCTGGGTGGAAAAAGGGCAATTTTGCAAGATGATAGTTTTGAGAAAACAACAATCAAAGTTTTCAACAGATGATAAAACACTATATTTCGAAGGTTGTTACTATTAAACAATATTATAAATGTTACATATCCTTCATTCAAATTATTTAATCATTTTGAGTATTTTTTAGGTGATAGAGTGTGGCTAAAATCAATAAATGTGAATGGAAAAAATTGCCCTTTTTCCATAAAATCCGTTGAAAATTCAAATATAATTACATTTTTATTTAAAAAACACATTAAACAAGCCATTATTACACATAATTACTAATAATAAGTTCTTAAACAACATAAAGTGTAGTTTTTAGTTAAAAAAACAAATATTTTAAAGTCAAACTGTTTTTAGGGACCATAATTAAAGACTTCTTTCTAAACCAATCTTGTCCTTCTGGAGTAACAAATTTGAGCAAAGATGTTATGTCATTTAATGTCTCCTATTTAACATGTATCCCTTTCATTCGTGAAACCATTTCTTGAAAATTACTTGAGCGTTTAATAATCTTGAAAGGAGTTACGATAGTGAAATAGGAGCTGGAAACAAGGATAGTCCCATGGTTGTACTGAATGATACAATACTTTTGGATAGTCCATTTGCTATTTTTGGTTCGCGGGATTTTCAACATACATGGCCCCAGCATTGATGTCCAGTTCTTGAGCAGGTTTTGAGCATGAATCACTTGGAATGGCTCAGGAACATTGCGGCATTTCTTCAAAATATCGACATATTCACTAGCGGTTTCAATATTCTCTTTGTTTTTCATTCTTTGTGAATACAAACCAAAGTTCCTATCACAGATGTTGTAGGATTGTACTCTCACAAGATACACATGTTCAATGTTAATCGCCAAACTCTTTGAAAGACAGGACAGAAAATAACAGACATTTATTTTTCGGCCAGCTGCATCTGAGAATAAGAAAATCTTCTTGACTGATGGCTTTATTTTATTACTTATGAAATCGTAAACCATTGAGCACACAGAATTACTATTTTTTTCTCCTTTGGTCTCTAAATACCAATACAAAGTACTTGAGTTGTCATTGTGACAATGCACATTAAATATATACATCCATAAAAGTCTCTTGTAGAACTGCGAGTTCACATTCAATTTGGGTAGGGGTCGGTTCTGTGCAAAATCGAACTCCAAGACCAACATTGAGTCATCAGTGTGGGCATTCTTTATCATTTCCTTTTTCATGAACGTGTATGATTCAAATTTTTTCAAATGAAGGCTGAATTCTGCTTTACATGTATTATTTGGATTATCTTTTAGTAGAATCTCGCATTTAGCACAGTAAGCACAAATATCAGTCCTAGGCTTACGAAAAGCGTACACAGACTGAGTTCTGAAGTATCTGTGGTAAGTAGGATACTTCATACTTAAAGGATTGCCTGTTTTTTCTTCAAAGTAAACCTTAAACATATTATGCAATGTCTTAATATCTAGGTCTGCACTGTCAAAGTAAAGTCTTTTTGTCATTTCAAGAGCATAGTGGCTTTGCCGGTGAGGGATAGCTGATAAAAATGTTCATCTACAAGTTTCCACACATTGTCATCAAACTTATGAGGGCGGTTGGCGGGTTTGCCTCTTTGATCAGAAACTACAAGCTGACTTTTGCTTATTTTCTGTTGAATTACACTAACTCGTTTTGCAGAAACTTCAAAAAGCTTTATGAAAAACAAACGGCAAACTGGGTAGATTGTATCTTCTATTTTAAGCTGGTATTTCCAACTGTACACCCTTGACTTGTATTGACATATGTTTACTCTTCGTTTTGGTGTACAAGGTATTAAAGAGCTTGCAATAAAATTGTCCGGTATGTTTTTATCACCATTATCCCAGAATGATGAAAACACCATAGTTTGATCCTGTGTTGGCACTTTGCTAAAACATTATTGTGAGCAGCACATTTGTATGGATTTAATTTTTTTTATATAGGTTTTCCTTTACTAGTTATATAAGGCTTACCATGGTCCCTTTTAAGTTTATTAGCTCGTTTCTTTCACAATGGTTCTAACCTCAACTTCTTTCTTCCTTTGTTTTTGTCACGTTTACTTACAGAATCATCAATCTCACTAATCCCACTTGATTCACTTGTTACCATATCTTCACTATCATTATTATTTGTATTCATTTTATATTTAGGTGAAATAAATAATCAGTAACATTAATTATCTCAACAACTAATATAAAACACTAGTAACAACAACTTTGTCTGTTAACTCAGCCACAGAATAGATGTTCTATGGAAAAAAGGCAATTTTGTCACTTCACTAAATCAGCTGTAACTCAGCCAAAGAGAAAAATATTCAAATCGTTGTTTCACCATCCTGTAGAGTGAAGCACATGCTACAAAATAAAGAATTTTACCGAAAAAGGGCAATTCTGACAAATTGTCCTTTTTCCACCCAGCTCCTCAATTGTAGGCTCCAAAATTTACTTTAACTGTTAAATTCATTCTTAATTACTTATATTTACAGCTAGCCTAACATTTTTCATAATCATAAAACGTTGTAAAATAATAATAAAAAAAGTGCAAAGGGCTTTGATTGGCATAGCTCTCCAATGAAATGTGACTTGTTCCAGACGTACGGCTGAGGAGGTTTGCGGAGGAGCGCAACGAACTGCTGGACCAAGTGAGGCACCTCAAACTTGAATTGGAAGAGGAGCGCAGCAGACACAAGTCCGACGCCAAGAGGATACCTGGGGCCAACCTCAACGGCCCTGACACAGATTTTGAGGACATTCAGAGTTAGTGCACAATTAACTCATCAAACTTTTCTTTAGAGAATATCAAATGTAGGGATGAGACCCTTGACTCCTCGAATCTCTTAAATCCTAACGGATATTCAAGGATTTGAGAAAAGTTTTATAATTCTAATACTGTTATTGGTAGTTCATAACCAATTATAATTATAGGATGATCTTAACAACCAGGCCCCAGACAAGTAATTTAACACTTATTTATTATAAAAAGTAATCTAAACATTTAGTTATTATTTGTATTTTCTAGTATTATATTATATTTCCTCGTATGTTCATAATTTTTTCCAAGATTTGGATTCAGGATTTGAGGGTAAATAGGAGATTTGTATTAATAAAACAGTGGCTTTGACCTAACTCTAACCAAATGTACTCTTTGGGTAATGTCTTCTGAATTTCTTTGAATTTCTTTGAGTCTGTTATATTTGTGACTCTAAGAACAAAGATGACAAACACAACGGGGTTTGAAAAGTGATTTGAACTCGTGAGCATAAATAAAATACATCACATCAATTGGTACAAAGAGCCTAACAAATCTGTTGAATAAATATTTTAGGGGAAAAAAACCCACTTCAGATCACCAATTTCTTGGAAGTCCTAAATAAAAGACAAGTCTTCATCTAGTTCTCAAAAGAAATTACATTTTATTTTTAACATAGATTTAAAATTTATAAGAGGAACACAGCTCACATTTTACATTGCTGCCACTGGATAAAGAGTTCTTTGAAGAAAATCGGTAGTTGCCGCCTAATCACCCTGCTTTTACGCTATTGGAACTTATTAGGACGGAGGGTGAAATGTGCAACGCAACTTCCTAGAAAGAGGAAAAAGAAAAGAAAAAAAAAGGGGGGAGAGAGACTAAAGAAAATGGTTAAAGACTGATAGGAAACTTATATTTTTATGTAATATTTCACCCATATTCTAATTTCATATTTTTATTTTTTAAGCAACATTGTGTAACCATTTTTCTTCTTAAATAATCGTTGGTTGACATATTTTTTCTTTGGTCTGGTTCAGTAATATTTTGTCCGACACCTTAGCTCAATCAGTAGCGTGTCTGCCCACTGATCTAATGGTCCCGCATTTGATTTCTGGCATGGCCGAAAAATTTGTCAATGGTGAAAAATGAGGTTTCTCTTCTCAAAATAATGGATTAACTGTCGGTGGTCTGGGTGTTGTGTCTGTTTTAGATCTAAGTTAGTTTGTAAGTCGTATGATGATACAATTAATCTGTTCGGAAAAGTGCACGTTAAATATCTTGAATATAAAAACGATATTTTTTTGGTTTGTAGGGGAGGCCAACAAGCTTCTAGGGGACTACAAGTTCAAGCTGCAGAAAGCGGAGCAGGATGTGTCTACACTGCAGGCCAATGTAAGTACTAACTCCTGACTACCAGGCTACATCTTCATTATAAGCAGGATGTGTCTACACTGCAGGCCAATGTAAGTACTAACTCCTGACTACCGGCTACATCTTCATTATAATCAGGAATGAGTCCCTTAAAACCTTGGGGATATTTCAAGATAATATTGGATTCAAGTTTAGATTTTTTATTTTTCTCAAAATTCAAAATTGTATTTTGTTTTTTAGCTTTAATACTGCTTAATGGCGTCCAAACCTCAACATAATTACAGGATGTACTCAACGACCAGACCCCAGATTATTAATTTGACACTAAAATTGATTCATTAATTTTATATATTGAATGCATTATAACAACAAACATTAAAATACAGTTACTTTTATCTATTTTTTCTACTAATTTTATATTTCACCTTATGTATATATTTTTTTCCAAGATTTGTAATTCTTAGGTAAAATAGTGGATTCAATACAACTTAAAATATAATATTATATCTCTTTAAGAAAAACCTCTTTTCACTTTTCGAGGTATTTTGTTATATTTGCAATAAGTTACAGAAACAATGGAGGGAACGAACACAATATGGCTTTTACAATGAAAAGAACACATTTCACACTTTCCAGTGGCATCAATGTAAAGTGTGAGTTGTGTTTTTATTTTCATTGTAAAAGCCATATTGTGTTTGTTCCCTTTTATATGTTTTCTGTCCACCTTTCCTATACCTTTTTTCAAATATAACTAAAATAACTAAAATATATATAACCCGCCTCAGTGGTGTAGTTGGCTAACGCGCCAGTCGTGTTGAGCCAGATCACCGAGGACGGGGAAATCGAGGTTCAAATCTTGGTCGGGTGAACTGGGGATGGTTTTTCCTAAATGGTTTCCCACTCTCCCTCCACGCAAATGCGGGTTCACTTCCTCTAAATTCAACCTTCACAATTCCTAATCCATTAGTGTAATTAATACTTAAGCGTATAACCCGAACGGGTAGTAAGACGCGGTGATAAAAATTAAATTAAATTAACTAAAATATAATTTTAAATTGAACATTAGAAGGAGGATAGAAGGGCAAAGCCTACACACTTACCAGAAAATTGCAGGCCTCAAAGTCCACAACAAAACTTATAATTATGAAATTTTCAGGGTACATCAGTCTCTTTCTTCAGCAGAAGATAATTTAATTTAATTTAATACAGCCGTTTGGTGCCATGTTTCCTTTATTTAGATAATTATATTAGTGATATAATGATTAATTAAATAGAAAAGCTATTATATTTGGCAAATACTGTTATAGGCGCATCTAAATGTCCTGTATTTTAAATTGAAAAATGACACCCGGACATGGGAATTGAACCCGGAACTTTTGGCTTAGTACACCAATACTCTAGCCACTGAGCTATCCAGGAATTGTCCCATACTCAGGGTCATTCTTCACTCATATTTCATGGCACTGTTTTCAGCCATAAAACGACAAGTTAATACCATTAATAAAAATAATGACATGAACCAGCGCGCTCTTCCTCCCAACCTGGAGTGTTTGGGTTTTTAAGCGTAGACTGATACAAAGGATGTTGTGTTGTTGCAGGTGGTGCGTCTTGAGAGCCAGGTGATCAGGTACAAGTCCGCCTCGGAGTCCTCGGAGAAGGGCGAGGATGAACTTAAGGTTGAAAAGAGGAAACTTCAGAGAGAGGTGAGTACCACTGGGTAGGGAGGAACCGAGGTTAAGACCTGCTTGGATACTATTTACACACCTGGATACTCATTGGACAGTTCTCATCATTTTCAAAATTAATTTAATTCCTTTAATTTTTTTTAGCATCACATATTATTTCATTTTGGGCCTTATGTTTATATATTAATTACGCTAGTGTATCTCTTTAAAGATATTTGGTCAAGGAAAGCGTTATCAAACCGAGGTCTAATATAGCCTCGGTCATAAACGCTTTTAACAAATCGTAATACCAAGAGTGTGAAAACACGCCTATTAAAATACAAATAAAGTGTTTTCATTTCAGCATCACTGCTTTTCTACTATGGAATAAAAATGTACAGCAATTACTAGCTAAAAAATATATGACAGTAATAAGCTTCTTAAAAATCGTTTAGTTATTGATAAAAGAAGTATAGTATTACATGACCTAGACCTATTTACTCTTCATGTTTTCTGTAAGTTATTTTTGGGAAGATAAATTTGTATTTAGCTTGGTATGTTGTGTAACTATTAGACCTAGTCAAAATAAACACCAATAAAACTAAGACTCTAAGGATAAGATTAAATAATCATTTTTCTGTCGATGTGCAGTATATGTAGATTTAACCTACCAGCTTTTATATCTACGCTACCTCGACCACTATTTTGTTTACGAAAAACAACTCATTGTCATTTTCGCCCTCCACCTTGATTGAAACTATTTGGTTGATAACACTTGATACCAAAATGTAACCAAATCAATCGCAAAAACTCGCCTAATATCTGTATGTGATTTTTTTCAACTGTAGAAGCTTAAAAAAAAGGAGGCAGATGTTGTAGCTTCATATACCTTATAATCCATCTTAAGAATAGGATAGGCACCCCAGTTCCCTGCCGTTAATTTATCAGTGTGAAATGGTAGACCCATATTTCCCCTCAATGATACATTTTCAGCCATGCTGGGAATCTAAGTCGGGACCCTTAGCTCAGTAGGCAGACACACTATCGACTGAGTTAAGGTGTCAGATCGTTATAAAATAACACTAATATTTTAAGAAATTGTTGTCACCGTTGATCACAATAAAAAATAAGTTTTTATTTTCTTAAAGTTTCTTTCTACCAAAATCCTACCATAGGTACAGTTTTTTTTAATGAAAATTAAGAATTGACATTAGACGAAAATTGAATTGAACTGTTCTCAAGCTACTAGCTCGACTAGATATTGTGAAAAATCATGCACGTGATCATATCTTTGACACAAAAGTTGGGAAAATCAATGGTTTTTCTCGGTAATAGACACCCCCAGTAATTGATGGCGTGTAGAGGTTCTTCGTCTTGTATCACTGGTGTTTTGCCCTGTCCCATCCCAGGTGCGAGAGTTGACGCAGCAACTGAGTCAGGCCGAGGCGGCTAAGGCTGCCTTGACTCATCAGTTCGACCAGCTTATGCTCGCCAAGAGATAATATGGGTCCGTCGCATTTGCTTCACTCAGTGGCTCAAATCTCGGTAGTTCTAAGACCTGGCATGGACTACTAAAACTAACCCATTTCTCTTGCACAGAACCTAATTAATTGTTTTACCTTGAATTGTTTTACCTTGTTCTATTGTGTTTGTTTTTCTTCACCTTTTTTTTTTTTAAGTGTGGCTCATCACAAAATTTCTGGGTCTTCATCATTGGAACCATCACCGTCGATAAAGAAATTAGAAATGTGCGAAGTTCACGTTTGTATATATTTGAAACAAAGCCGGATCGGATATTTGAAATATTCCGCCAGCCAAACTGAAGCTCAAATAGATTTTTAAATTTGAGGCCGTCTTTTGAGTTTCATAATGCTTCCTTTCATGATTTTCGACTCCCCCTCTCCCCTCCACATAAAGGATAGTAAGATTTTTCAACCCCCACCCTTCGGCCCATATCTTATGTAATTTTTTATGAGTTGGTAAATTAGATTATTTTATTCATTTATTTATTTTTGTAAAATAATCTTTGTTTACCCTTTGAAATCTGTTAAATAAAACAACTTGACTGACGTCTTATGTTGATTCCTATTTCATGCAATCGCAAAACAAATATTTGATAGCAATCGCAAACACTATACCCTTAACTTATCTGTTATTGTCCTTTATAAACATTGTGTTTGTGAAATGATATTGTATTGTTTGGTCTCACAAGCATGTCCATCAACTAAAAATATTTTTTTGAAATGTATACACAGCTTGTAAGGTGTAAAAAAAAATACATTTTATGTAGTCATGGTGGTCTAAATCAGTGCTTTCCAAACTTTATAGAACAACATACTTTCGTGGCTCACTTAGCTTTAATGAACACAGCGAGCAAGGAAGGGGGTATTTTTTTATTTAATATTTTGTATTAAGGTTTAAAAAGAATTTTTTACTAAATATAATTTTGCAAAAAACCGATCTATTTCTCATAATGAGATATGTGCCGAAATCATGCTGTTTTCAATTGTTTTTTGGGGGGGAGGAGGGGCGGCGATCACAGATGGCAACGCCAGTGGCTGTGGCTGCCCATCCTGATTCCCGTATACACACATATGTATATTGTGTGCTTACCTTTCAAATAATTACAAAACTTTCACATTCCAACAACTTTTTGCAACCCACCAAAAATCATCTTTCGACCCACAGATTGGGAACCACTGGTTTAACCAGTGATCGCCATATCATGACTGCTCAACTTGACTCATTTAAATTTGACTTTTTGTTTCATTTTTATTGGTGTTCTA
>CABFWB010005097.1:3805-20013 GCA_902151455.1 Timema bartmani
TTTTTTTTTTTTTTACTTTTTAAAATTCTTTTCGTACTTTTATACTAAGCAGTTTTGATTAACTCATTAATTGATCATTATATTAAAAATATTATTTTGTTGTAGGTTTTAGTATAAATGATGTAGATACCAGTAATAGTATATGATTGTGTGAACTGACAATTATATTGTTCTTCTCTGTGAATATTGTTATATTTGGAAGAAGGTACAGGAAATAAGGATAGACACATATGAAAGGGAACAAATGTGATAATGGCTGTTTCTAGAAGAAAATTGATCGTTACTACCCAATCTCTCCTCCTAGGTTTCAAGAGGCAGCCATTACCTCTTTTTCCAGTGGTAGCACTGTAAAGTGTGTTGTTCTTTTCATTGTAAAATCCATATTGTGTTCATTCCCTTGTATTTATTTCTATACATCTTTCCTGTACCCTCTTCCAAATATAACAATGTATCTCATAAAGCGGAAAGAGGTTTTCCTTAAAGATATATATTCACATCTGTGGAAATTATGTAACAGAACAAAGTAATCATATAATAATGATGCTAGAAGCCTCTCTAAATGTGATGTAACTATTTCTGTTAACTTCAGGCAACCGGACACCCAAGCAAGTTTGCAGCCGTGTTCAAAAGTATTTTATCAAGCTTCATAAGGCTGGTCTGCCCGTTCCTGGGAAACCACCTAAGCTGCCACAGGGTGAAGGAAACAGAAAGGTAATGTTTCCTATTTGGTTGGAGTGCAATTTTTTTTAGAGAACAGATATTTTCAAACTTTCCAAAAAATAACGCATTTTTGTATCATAATATGCTAAAACTAAAGATGTATCATTATCAATATCGTAAATATTTTAAAAGAAATTGAAGGGTTTTTTTTAGTTCCAGTATATTTTCATAATCATTTGATATTAATTTTAAAATTATCTCTCTTGTTAGTGTTTAGAAATGAGGTAGCTCAACGGCTAAATAATTTTATACTAATGGAAATTGATAAAATTAAAGAAAAAGAAAAAATAAACTAATGAGAGTAAATTTAATGAAGAAAGCCCACCTAGGGAAAGAGGAAAAATATGGGATGAAGCCAATGCACAAAGGTGACATCTTCCTTTCTTCTGTTTTCTATATTAGAAGTAGTCACACACACATCTCTAGTTAGTGTAGTAGCTTTGGTTCAGAGTTCAAGACCTGATTGAGTATATTATTTGCAAATGTTAGAGATTTTCTTTACGTGTGAATCTCTTCGATCAGGTTTTCTTAGCTTAGTAGAATCACTAATGATAGCCAGCACACAACATTATTATAAATTAGAGGTTTCAAATTTGATTTTTGAAGACAGTGTTCAAAGTCCAACCAAACAAATGATTTCTAAGGCATTGAATAATTAATTGATTAAGGCCCCAGCCCTTTAACCAAGTATATAAATGCATTTTTTAACAGCCATAACGCTAATAGCAGCTTATTTTCATTTTATTTTTTCTGAAATAAAGTTTATGTTATCCAATAGCCCAAAACTTAGATCTAATATATCTTACATCAGTTAAGATTTTGGGTAGTATTGCCTTAATATTGTTGTTATTGTTCAATTTTAACTATGAATCCTATTGAAAAAGTCTTTTTTTAGTAATTTAAACATATTATTTGGTAAATCTGTTGTCATATTAAAATATATTTACATTTAAAGTGGGATGCATTAGCTAAAACCATTGCAGGTGTATGTTTAGCAACCTAAAGTTGTTTTTGTTTGATCTTTGTTACAGACATACCATCGACACCACAGAAACAACCATTTCCTGTTTCGCCCAACAACATTTTTCCCGTCTCATAAGGTACCGGTGTACATGTCCGACTTTGATGATGCACCAGCGTATAACTACCCCAATACTTCAGCTCAGGATGACGGAACTGATGAGAACCTTTCAGTAAGTGTTCCTCCTTTCAGTCATAGGGGTGCGCAGGGTGTGGCTTATGGACGTGCCAACTGCAAGACAAAGAGGACGGGATTGACGCCTTGTCTCCCTTCCTCTGAAAATTTATTTGGAATTTTGTTTACAGTTACAATATATTAAAAACCAGAAAGAATAAATGTTTTATTTGCAAGATTATTCCTTAAAAAACAAACTTTATAAATAAACAATGCCATCTGCCCACTGAAAAGTAACATTTATTTTAATTCTTCAATAATGTCATCCAAGTCTGAATCCACAGCCAGCCTTTGTTTGATGAATGGCATCACGGGGTGTTGTAGCAGGATCTCAATTCTACAGTAACCACTACCCTTGGAATATCCATCAATGCACTTTCTAAAAAGATGTTAAATACTTCGTTATTTTGTCACTCTAACTTTTCAAACTCTTTTTTGTGGCCAGTGGGAGTGCCATGGCACCCATGCTGCTCATGCCTATGCTTTCATTTTTCAGCGATACATTCTTATTGGTCTTCATTTTCAACAGTCCAACTCTAGTAAATTGATCCATGAACATAAAAACTAGGCATGAACAAAGTTCTGGATCTTAAGCCCGATCAAATTGAAAATAGCCCATCATACATGTTAAATGTAAGGTTCGAGTGATAATCCTTTTGTAATTCTTGAGTTTATATTACACAAAATATTGTCATAACGTTGTGGAAACAAACCCAACTTTGTAACATTGTAAATAAAAGAAATTTCATATTTTATCACACAGTCAAAGGATTTTATATATAAATAAAAAATGTAGCTAAATGTTTAAGTTACAGTGATCTAGCCTTTCATTGTTTTGTCTTCTAATATATTTCCTTGAATGTATTATCATTGTCTTTGTAGTAAAAGTTGTACATTTGTTTTTTAAGGATGATGACAGTAATAATGTTCCTGAAAGTCTTCGATGTACATCTGAGTACCAACAGATGGAATTATTGAGGAGGGTCAAGAAAGAAAAGTCTGGAGACAAATCCTTCATGAAACACTTGGGCTATAAGGTAAGCTATGGACTAGCAAACTTTTTTAAATTATGTTTTTTCAAACTTTCACACCCCGTGTTTGCATTAAATATATATATATATATATATATATATAATTTTTTATTATTTTTTTCTGAGCTTGACCCATGTTGGTAGAACTGTTTCCAAAGTTTTGGTTATTATTGTAACAATCGGTAATGACTACCAACCAAAATCTAGATTGCCTATAGAAGTAGCAGATAGAAACCTTCATAACTATAAATTGCCCTCAAGAATTGTGTGGTAACAACAGATTTTCTTCAAGAGGCAGCCATTACCTCTTAATCCAATGGCAGAACAGAAGAGTATGAACTGTGTTGTAAAAGCCATATAATGTTCATCCCATTTTATATGCTTCCATCCACCCTTTCCTGTACCTTCTTCTAATTACTATACCTCAATAAACAAAACAATTTCAAGAGGATGTCACTGAAACTCTTAACATTTTATTATTTGGAAACAACCTTTAAGTACTCCCACTTAATTATATTATGTTGGCTAGATAACTCTCTAAAAGTCAAGTCAAATTAACTCTGCATTATAATTTAACTGTGAAGATATCTTCATCTCTTGTCTGTATCATTTCATAATTGTGTAAGTAGTATTAATATATAAAAAGCTGCACTATGGCTTTTAATTAGATGTATCGGGATTCCGATTTTTCTCTATTTCGATTGTAAATTTTAACCTCGATTTTTTTTAGTCTGATTCCAATTCCTCAATATGTACGATTTCAATATTTTTCCTTGAATTCAACTTAGCTAAGACTGTCCTTGTCTAATTTTTTTTTTGTGTTCTTTGGCGTGGCCTCTGCACATTCAGTTGGCGCAATCTTCGAGCTAAGACCTCGGAGATATCCCTTGTTAGTGATTTGCCATCAACGAGATTTGATCTGGGAACTTTGGTTGGGAGTCTTATATTGGATGCATGATTGGCTGCGCTGGGCCACTATGGGGTCGGAGCTTTTTACTTTGATTGGAACCCTGCTTAGGAAGGAACTGATTGAATCTCTGTCTGAGAAGAGTGGATTTGTTCTGCGAGTTTTGTACTCTTAAGTGACTGAACTAATTGAGTTTTGAGAGGAGACTCGCCCCAGTTCTGGTCACTAGACCACAAGTCCATGTTGAGTGCATTTACAATTTGCTACTAAAGTACTAAAGTGAAATGACAAAAAATAAAACAAAAAAACTAACATTAGTCACAATGAAACCCAATTCTGAATGTTACTATTTGGTTTGAATGGCAGAACTTTCATTTCCTAGAATATCTTTTTAAGGAAAACCTCTTTTTGCTTTATGAGGTAATTGTATTATATTTGGGAGAAGGTACAGGAAAGGTGGATAGAAACATATAAGCCATAGTGTGTTTGTTCCTTTAAAAAAAATTGTATCCACCTTACCTGTACCTTCTCCCAAATATAATACAATTACCTCATAAAGCAAAAAGAGGTTTTCCTTACAGAGATATTTTATATATTCACATTCAATGTTCATTTCCTGTGTTTGTTCTTTATGTTATTCCTTTTACATGTTCCTATCTAACAAGGGGAGGCCACGACGTTCGGATTATCTTTAAACTTTGTACACTTTTAGTAGTCCATTAGGACAACATAATGTGCTAGTAGTAAGGCGTACTACTTAGACTTTTTTGAGAAAATCGCAAGAGAAGTTTTACGCGTCGAATATGTATCGATGCGTTGCGACAATAAGCACTAGATGACGACAGTCGAGTGGTTAGCGTTCCAGCTCCATAATCACTGGATAGCTGGGTCAAGTCCCGCTCATATCTTTTTTTCAACACTGGTCATATTCTTTCCTATATATTACAATTCAAAGGTAATATATATTCATTGTATTATTGAATAAAGTTATTCACACTTTATTTATCAATGTTTGACTTGGGCTTTCCAAGACTGGCCCTCCCCTTATCCTTTCAAACCTGTGTCTGCAGGTCAAAGCGTCCAGGTGCAAAGCAGTTCCGGGTACCTTACCCGATTTCAGGTATGAGGGATTTCGCAAATCACGACAGGCATACATTTTCAAGAAAACTTTATGCATTTGGTCGTTTACTTGTCGATAATTATAAATATAATATTTGTTGTAGTAATAAAAATTAGTAAACAGCCAAATAACATTGGAAATTCAATAAAAGTTTATTCAAATACATATATTTTTTCATTGTATTACCTTTGAATTGTAATATATATGAAAGAATATGACCAGTGTTGAAAAAAAGATATGAGCGGGACTTGACCCAGCTATCCAGTGATTATGGAGCTGGAACGCTAACCACTCGACTGTCGTCATCTAGTGCTTATTGTCGCAACGCATCGATACATATTCGACGCGTAAAACTTCTCTTGCGATTTTCTCGAAAACGCCTAAGTAGTACGCCTTACTACTTGCACATTATGTTGTCCTAATGAACTACTAAAAGTGTACAAAGTTTAAAGATAATCCGTGATCCGAACGTCATGGCCTCCCCTTGTAAGTGTTCTATCATGCTTTACAATTTTATTTTCTCTCTCTTATGTTATTTTGGTTTCCTCTTTTATAAAGTTGAATTGCGCGTTTCACACGCCCTCCTGATGCGTTCTGATAGAATGAAACCTAGGTATGGGGATTGGGTGGTAATGATTGATTTTCTTCAAGAGGCAGCATTCACCTCTTTGTCCAATGGCAGCAATGAAAAATGTGAACTCTGTTCTTCTTTTCACTATAAAAGCCATATTGTGTTATTTCCTTTTATATGTTTCTGCCCACCTTTTCTGTACCTTCTTCCAAATATAATACAATTTCTTAGAATATGAGAGCTAAGAATTGGTTTAAAAAATCATCACATTAAGATCAATTATCGGTTCTTTTGATATCAGTAAAAATCAAGTAATCAAATTTTGATATCCTTGCTTGTAAATGCTTGGTTTTGTGCAACTTTTATATTTTTCCAGTGCAATCTTTGTGAAGAGGAACCAATAGTTGGCACCAGGTGGCACTGCTCGGTGTGTGCCAGCTCTGTTGACTACTGCACGGACTGTGTAGTGAGTCAGCTCAACTCTGCTAATCCACATCCGCTGGACCATCACCTAGTGGTGGTGAAGAGAACTAGCAAGGGAATCTGGGACCTCGACTATTTTCCACAACATTCGGCAGGATACAACTACCTTGATCCCAATTTTATGCCTGAATAATAATAGTCAGTGATTGGCACAATATGTACCCTTGGTTTACCTTTAAAGGTAGCGAGCTTACCTAGCTTTGATCCTTTATGGTGTAGCTTTTAAGATAATTCATAGGTTAATCAATCAAAGTCAGGTACCTTTCAGGGTAGATTGAGTATACAAGTGGCTTATTTTTTATTATTTTGTAAAATACCAAGTACCTAAGACTTTCTTTCTTGCTCAAACATTTAAAAGGAGATCTTTGTTTTATTAATTATATATTTTTTTACATCCATTACTGTTTCCAGCCTGTGGCCTGGGTCAATTTTTTATTCAAGTAATATATTTTCCACTACCAGCTTACTAGGCCTGTGGTAGCTTCATATGCCTTATAATCTAACTAAAGAATAGCACAGGCACAACATCCAGTCCTCAGCCATTAATTTATCATTGTGAAAGGGTAACCCACATTTCACCAATGATAAATTTTTCAGCCATGCCAGAAAGAACCAGGAAACGTTTGCTCAGTAGGCAGACACGCTACCGACTGAGCTAAGGTGTCGAACTTTATTAATCATATCTATACTTCATATATTGGGTTTGAAGTGAGAATTTTAAGAAAGAGTTTCAGAAATAAAAATACATTCAACCAGATTTCTAAGAAAATAAAACATTTTATTTGTTTTTGTTATTTTGTTCACGCGTTGAATTGATGATTTAGTTCTTAAGTAATGACAAAGATAATACAGTTGATGGATTGATACAAATAACATTAATTACTAAACATGTCAATGAATATGAAACATATAGAGTGAAGATGAAGAATTGAACTAGTGGATGAACTTATCTCCTTTGCATTCATTCTTTATGGTCCTCTGGAACAACTTCTAGCAGGATTTGTATGAAGCGAGTGACAGAATCTAAAATCAAAACATGTAAAAATTATCTATCACTGGTTCAAAATTAATGTCACAAAGAGATAGTCTTCTGCGAGTTTGCAGGCAGCTACCTACAGTCCAATCTTCATAGGGAGGGCCTTAACCAACAGATAAAATAGTTATTAGTGCTGCTTTCACATATTCATATAGCAAGTCATGTGCTTTGTATCCATCACTTTTGTTAAATATTTCAATACCTCTAAAACAACAATATAGTAAAATATTATCAAAACTGGCCACAAAATATGTATTTTCTAAAAGCTATGTCCTAGGAAAATTGGACTGTAACTACAATCTCCTTTGGCTTTATCTCATCCCAAATCTGCCTTTTTATTTAACAAAACATTTAACTCATGAAGTGGGGGACTTATTATTATCATCATCATCATCATCATCATCATCATCATCATCATCATCATCATCATCATCATCATCAAAGGGGGTTGTGATCAGTCAAGAGGAAATGCACTGTAATTGACCTAGTGAAAGAATTGGAAAATTACCCCTATAGCACCAGTAAAAGATTTAAACATGGTAAAAACCTCCTCTCCAAAGTCAGTCACTATACCAACTGGTCAAGTTTTAAAATGTAAACCAAGCTTGTTCACTGCTGAGGAAAATAACATTACACTATTCGTATATGCTTAATTGTGGATGAATGTTATTTTCAAGTTACCAATTTCCTATCTGGTGAAGTGGTTGACAAAAAGAAGAGGGGAAAGTGATGGGAGCAATTAGAAGGGTAAACACAATATTGCTTTTATATTGAAAAGAAGAACAAAGTTTATACTTTATGCTGGTGCCACTGGACAAATAACATAATTAGTAGCTGCCTCTTAGAAATATAGTCAAAACATAATTTAGCTGTCCAGTGACACCATTATAAAGTTTGTGTGTGTGTGTGTGTTTTTACACTTATATCATTTTGAATCGAATATATGAAATATTCTCAAAAGTCGAATCGAATTTTGAATGTTTTTTGTTAATTGTTTTATGCTTAAAAAAAGTATATTATGCTTGCATGTATAAGTGTAAAAAACTCCATGCCGTCACTCCGCAACCGAGCCATACTGACCGACAATTATCAGCAAATTGTATAACTATTTACATTAAAATCATATAGAAAATGTTTTAGGCCACATAATATGTTTTTAATATTTCAATCCAATCTAGGGATGGACAGGAATGACATTTTTACATCAGGACGGGAACAGGATGGGAAATTATAAAAATGATGCTTTAGATTAAAAATAGATATTGTTTTTATACTAATATGGTGATAGTTGTAAAATCTTTGACATTATTAAATATAACACAAATTATGTATCATAAAAACGTAATATAAATAGGGGTGTGTGAATAGCATTTTATATTGAAACAAATAGCTACATTTTGAACAAATAATGAATAATACAAAGCGAATAATTCATTTTAATATATTATATTTATTAGTTAATCACTTTTGAAAATGGTGTTTTATATTTAACTACCTATTGCAAGAGTACAAAATTTTTAAAAAAATTAACCCTTCTTAAATGTCCTCTAAAATCTTAAATGTTCTCTATTTTAACACCTCTTAAAGGCTATCTAGGTTTGAAACACCATAAATATTCTTTAGGTCTAAAACCCCATAAAAGTTATCTAGGTTTGAAACACCTTAAATGTTTTAAGGTCTAAAACCCCTTAAAGATTATCTAAGTTTTAAACCCCTTGAATATTATTTTGGTATGAAACCCCTTGAAACTCCTCTTTGTTTAAAGCCCCCTTAATGTTCTCTAGAATTGACATCCCTTAAAGGTTCTTTGTTTAACACCCCTGTAATCTCTACTCTTTGTTAGGTTGCTAGCCACAGACAGGCTGATGCTCATAAATAGATGACCTTGGCAAGCTTCTCCCTCACCCTTCATTTCTATGCCTCAAAATATGGTTGAGTATAATATATCTCTGTCCTTCTCTAAATCTTTCAAACTCTCTCCCTTGCTGGTCCTAACAAATAACTGTTGATAGACAGAGTACATTGAATCACAAGCTTCCTGGCTTGTTTGTCTCACTAAAGGCAGTAAAATACCCCTCCCCCAGTTTGCTACAGAACAAAGAAGATGACTGTCTCCAATAGAGATTGAGCCAGTAGTACCTGGTTAAACAATAAGTGGGATTTATTTCCCGCCCAACTCTTAGTAATTCCCGACATTTTCCCGAGGGGAGGGTTCGGGATCCCTGCCACCCCTACTCCAAATTGATAAATCCAATTATTATCTCAACATGCAATTCAATTACTTCAGATATTTTCATATGAATATTAATTTATAATGTGGTAACAGCTCAAAATTGTACATAAATGAGTATTTTAGCTGTCAATATTATTTATTGGCGAAGCTCTTAATTGCCAAAATCAGATTATTTTTTTCTAAGTAAAGCTTCACACACTCTTAGTAAACTGTATTCCTCTTATTGTGAAAGCCATAGGTGCTATATTTGTTTCTTACACTCTTACCTTGACTAATTACACTGTGACCCTATTATCTGAACTAAACCTTAGTGGAGTCAAGCAAGGTTAGCTTGTTTGTTACCTTTAAAAAATCACAGAGTGTACATTAGTTTTAAATCATCATCATCATCATCATCATCATCGGGTTGAATTTGTAACATATAATTTTTAAATAAAATGTCATACTCATCAATTTTGGCCTCTTCTTGTAGTAAACCAATGGTGTGTAAAACGCAACTCCGATCAATATAAATACAATTGCCAGGAAGTACCCTGGGTTTGGGTCTGTGACGATGGGAACCACAGAGAGAAAGATGGCCACCAAAATAATTAGAATGGGTATCCATAGCGGCACCTACAACCAGATTAATATTATTAGTGTGCCTAATGGTTGCTAAATTTCCCCTTCACTTAACAAAAACTTAAAATTAACAAGAAAGGAGGATGGAATGGTGGGGTTTAAGGGAAGGCTGGCTGCATGTCACATCACGGATTACTCATCAGGCCATACACTTTTTACTTTTTATATCCATTACTGTTTCCAGCCTGTGGACTCAGTCATTATTCAGTTATTCAAGCCATATATTCATCCAGTCCTCAGCCGTTATTTTATCAATGTGAAAGGGTAAACCATATATTCATCAATGATAAATTTTCGGCCATGCAGGGAATCAAACCCAGGACCCTTGGCTCAGTAGGCAGACACGCTACTGAATAATCTAAGGTGTAGGCTGTACACTTGAACAGTACATTTTACCAAAATATGATAGTGTTCCAACCATAGATAGATCAATAAGAGCGATTAATTTTTCAACATATTTTTAAAAACTTTTTTTATTTAAGTTTTTGTTTTAAGCAATGCGTCATACTACCCATTTAGGTGTTACGCTTATGTACTAACTATGTTAATGGTTTATGGATATGAGGAAAGTTGAATTTAGAGGAAGTGTACTTGTATTTGTGTGAAAGAGAGTGGGAAACCATTTAGGAAAAACCACCCTCAGAACACCCGACCAGGATTGGAACAACAATCTCACCATCCTTTACTTTCTATAGTCTATTGCGAAAGTAACGTCTTAGACCATGCGGACACCAAAGCAGGTTTATTTTAGTTAATTAAAATACACACTGATTGATTATGTATAATATAATTAATAAATGATGAAAAAACACAATTGATTAATTATGCAACATGGCTATAAAGGTGTAGATCAGGGATGAAGAACCTAACAAACAAACAAAAAATTAGGGTTTGAAAAGTTAACATTTAAAACACATCCCATTAGTTTTCAGGGCACATAAAACCCCTTCTTCAGCATCCATTATTCATGTAGATTCTGCATATGTTGTTGGACTTCTAGTAAAAACTAAAATCACTTATCCTATGTGTGAACCTTATTAATGTTAGTACAAGTTGACCTAGTGGTCTAGTGGTAAGGTGTCACACTTCTGTGCTGAGGGTTCGGGGTTCAATCCTTGGTCCCGGCACAGATTTATCTGATTGCCAAACCCCTCCTTCACCTCTGACAAGACGTGTATTAATCACAACTTGTGAATGTGAGGAATGCCAGGTCTCGACCGTGGTTCGGATTCCACGTTAAACTGTAGGTCCTCCATTTCATCTCACAATCACCCTACCATTGTACATTAGCGTAAGTGCATATAACCCGAACGGGTAGTAAGACGCGGTGCTAATAATAATAATAAGAATAAGAATAAGAATTAATTGCCAGAGCTATTATTAATACTTATTAGTAGGGAATTACTCCACTAGATATCATATTCTGAAAATTGAAATATGACACCTGGACACGGGAATCAAACCCGGGGGCGTACTAAGCCAGAGGTCCCGGGTTCGATTCCCGTGTCCAGGTGTCATTTTTCAATTTTCAGAAAATAATAATAATGTTAGTACAGCGATGCTCATGTATATATTAGAGTTGGGTCGAATCTACTATTTTACGAATCCAAATCTCCAATTTACTTTAGAATCAAAATCAGAATCTTGGAAAAAATTATGAACATAAGAGTAACTATAAATATAATAGAATAATAGAAAAAACAAATAATAACTAAATGTTAAATTACTGGTCTGGGGCCTGGTTGTTAAGTTCATCCTGTAATTATTTTGGTCCTGGACCACCAAAAGCAGAATTAGATCTTTAAAACAAATTTCACTTGAAAAATTGAAAAAAAATATTTTTAAAAATTTGAGTTTCGAATATCCTTAAGGATTCAAAGGAGTTGAGGGCCCATCCCTAATATATATATATATATATATATACACACACAGTAAAACCTTGGATTGCGAGTAACTTGGTCTGCAAGTGTTTTGTAAGACGAGCAAAATTTTTCAATAAATTTTAACTTGATAAACGAGTGATATCTTGCAATACGAGCAGTTTCATTGGATAGGTTCTTTGTTAAAGTCGCACAAAAAAATTTTGAGTTAGCCAACATATAGCAGTGATTCCGTTAGTGACAGTGAAAGTCGTCCTAAACAATAATTCACCTCCTCCTATCTCTCTCATCCACCTCACACCAGCCACCATTAAATTTAATTAATAAATTTTATTACAGTACAGTTACATTTAAATAACGAAAATAAAAAAGGTATTAATCATTATTAGATTAAATATTTTTGGGTTGTGGGACGAATCATCTGAGTTTCCATTATTTCTTATGTGGGAAATTCACTTTGATATAAGAGTGCTTTGTATTACGAACATGTTTACGAAACGAATTATGCTCGCAATCCAAGGTTTTACTGTATATATACACACACACACACACACACATATGAATATGTGACAGGTAAAGTTTTAATAATCCCTGCTTACCTTGGCAACACTCCACACTAAGATGTCGCTGTGCAGAATAAATATATGATAAAGTTATGATTTTGTACAAACCTGGTATGGCCGATGAATGTTTTTTTTAGTTCGCCTCATAACAATGAGAGCGACCATGGCCAAGCCATAAAAGAACCAGACGAGAAAACTGGCAAAGTCAATCAATGCTGTTATGTTGCCAGCAACAATGAACAACAGTGTCAACACACCCTGCCAACATAACATACAAGTTTACTTTGTAATATTGCAGTAAAAAAATTGGGAAAAGTTTCTCATCAATTATTATAGGTCTGACAACTTAGTTAAGGGTATATAACCTGAACAGGTAGTAATATGCAATGCAAAAAAAACATAGTTAAGAGCCTTATATAATATATTTGTGGCTAGTGCCAAATGGTTTTAACCATAACTTTTTTTTTTTACTTTCCCTAAGTGAGCCTTTTAAGACAACTTCTTGGATGTGAAAATTCTGATATTTTAGAATGGATTAGGAAATATAAATATTGTGTGGTCATTACAGCCCAAAAAAAAAAAGAAGTAAAATCACACAAAACTTTTTTATAATATGTATTAATATTTATGAAATTATTTTTTATTATTTACATAGTACTTCAAAACTATTTATAAAATACATTTTACTTTAAACATGCATTTTCATTTTTTCACAGTAAATTCTGTGTAATTCGAGCTTGAACTCACAGAAATCTGTGTTTTAAATAAAAACATACTTCAATAAAATACCTAATATTAATACTATTTAAGATAGTGGGGATGCAAATTTGGCCAAGTTTCAAAAATCCTGTAATTTTTTTTTTATTAAAACAGTTGTGAATATTTTTAATCAAGAGAAAATTTGTTGAAGAACTTTAATATAATCCCAAATGAATAAAAAAAGGATAATAGAAAATATGATAAATAAAAAATCTTACTATGACATTTTATTTTAAGTTTTCTTTTTCTTATCACAACATCTTTGTTAGTTGTTATTTCATTTATTAATTAGTTTAATTTATTTATTAATTAATTAATTAATAATAATTTATTAGTTTCAAGCATACACGTACCTGCATTGCAACAGCAGGTGCTGGCGTGAGTCGTCGCATGTGGATGAACGAGAACATCTCCAACATGTGTCCTTCCCTACCTGCCACATACAGCAGTCTATAAACCAGGAGTCAAAATGTTAAAGAATATATTTTTTTAGCACCGCGTCTTACTACCCATTTGGATTATGAGCTTATGTACTAATTACGCTAATGGGTTAAGGATTAGTAAGGTTGAATTTGGAGGATGTTTACCTACATTTGGATGGAGGGAGTGTGGGACACCATTTAGGGGAAAAAACACCTCAGTACAACCAACCAGGATTCGAACTCCAATCCCCTTGTCATCGGCAGTCTAGTCTAACATGAGAATGATTCCTTTGAACATTTGGCCGCCAAAACTAGTTATTATGGAATAACTGCTAGAGATAGTTGCTTGAAAACCTTGTCAGGTTTACTTGATAGAATACATCACCACTCTACAGTTACTTGATTCATTATGTAACTTTAGAAAGTTTACTTGCTAGAATACATCACCACTCTACAGTTACTTGATTTATTATGTAACTTTGGAAAGTTTACTTGCTAGAATACATCACCACTCTACAGTTACTTGATTCATTATGTAACTTTGGAAAAGTTTACTTGCTAGAATACATCACCACTCTACAGTTACTTGATTCATTATGTAGCTTTGGAAAGTTTACTTGCTAGAATACATCACCACTCGACAGTTACTTGATTCAAAATGTAACTTTGGCAAGTTTACTTGATAGAATACATCACCACTCTACAATTACTTGATTCAAAATGTAACTTTGGAAAGTTTACTTGATAGAATACATCACCACTCTACAGTTACTTGATTCATTATGTAACTTTGGCAAGACCTGCTTCAGTGGATGAATAGTTTAAGGTGTCACTCTTGTGCTAGACTGGCCTGCTGAAGATGTGGAGATCGCACAGTTTTCTCTAAATGGTTTATGAATCTCCTTTTATGAAAGTGTTGGTAGATTACTTCTAAAATGCTTCCTTCCTCATCCCTACCCCGTATAGCCTGAACAGATATCAAGATGCGGTGATAAAAAAATCTTTTGCAATGCTACTTGCTATTATTACTTAAAATTATGTAAATATTTATCACATGTTACTACTATCTATCTGGGCTATTCATATTTACTGACACTAGTGGGGATAGGGATGAGGAAGGTATAATTTGAAGGGAATACACCCACATTTGTTTAGAGGAAGAGTGGGAAATCACTGAAAATAACTTTCAATACGCCCGAACAGGAATGAAACTCCAACTTCCTCATCATCGTTAAACCAGACTAGGCTAGAGCTAGTATATTTAGTTTACTGAAGGGTAAAAAGAGAAAAAAATCAATTTTCTTGAAATTTGCTCTAACGATTTTGAATAAATATTATATCTAGATTCTGTTTTTTGTTATTAACAAGATGGCAATTCTCATGAAAATGACTTTGAGGGTACTTTACATTTGGGAAATTTTCCAATTTTCATCATTTCTCTGCAACTATTTGAGATAATAAATAACTTACCATTGTGAAGTTGTAATACCATTAAATATAAAAATCTTTCATTTGAAATATATTTTTATAAAACCAATAATTTCAAAGCTATAAGCAAATCTATATACTTTTAAATTCACATCTTTGAAAATGAATTTGATTCTTATGCTCTTTGGTAGACAGAGATATTTCTCTTTTATTAGTTTTTCTGTAACAGTATTCCTAGTTCCTAATGCCATGGAGTAAGTAATTATTTCGTTTGTGATCTTTGTCTTATTGTTTCTACAACAATGCATAGACCTATTATTTCTCTTCACAAATGTATATTTTAAGATAAAGCGAGAGAAAGTCTTTGTGGTGCACCATACAATTTTTTTTAAAGTGAAAGCCTCACTTAAAGATGTATTTTACTATAATAGTTCAAACACTGTAAAATACAGCTTTTGTTTGGGAAGAATTAGTGTGAAGGTAGACACAGCTTTTCATGCCTTTATCATTTTAAAATTTGATAAAATTAAATTATTCTTTTATTCCCTTATCCTTATTTGAGCCTTAGTCTACTATGATTATAAGATTTAATTTTATAATTTATTACTCCTTACCAAATAAATATGGACACTATTTTTTAAAAATATATTTTTTCTAATTTGAAGACATATAATTTTTTAATCCCTTGAAATATGACTGTAAAAAAAAAGTCTACAAAAACTATATAGCAAAATAACAGTACAATAGCGCTACAGTTTCTTTTAATAGATAAATCAATAGACCCACAAGCAATTATAAAAGCTCAAACAAAAACAAATTTTTGATTGTTATTTTAACCATTTCTAAACCTTATTCTGAATTTGGATGGTAGTGTTTTTAGTATGTGTGTATGTATTAAATTTTGATTTTATATTTAAATTGTATCTTGGTAACATAATTATTTATGCCAACCTTGTGACTCCAAACTGAACACTGAGCGCACATCCAAACGTAGACAGTGCAACTCCAAGTGGAATCACAAAACTCATTGGTCCTAGAACCTTGTCCCCAAACAGCTGGAACAGGAAGATCAGTCAATTTCAGAGGGAGCGATACAAAGATGTACAGTATGTTTGTAATTTCTAAACAATCCTTTATACCAAAATCCTACTCCATCCTTTGGAGCTCAACGGAATTATTGATTAAATAACTAACTATATACATATATATATATATATATATATATATATATATATATAT
>CABFWB010005097.1:20084-34947 GCA_902151455.1 Timema bartmani
TATATATATATATATATATATATATATATATATATATATATATATTACCACCACATCTTACTAACTGTTCAGGTTTTATATATATATATATAACTATAACTATATATATATATATATTATCACCACATCTTACTAACTTTTCAGGTTATTTATATATATATATGAATTTTAGGGGGAGTTTATCCACATTTGCATGAAGGGAGTGTGGAAAATCCACCCTTAGTACACTTGACCAGGATTCGAACCCCCATCTCCCTGTCATCGGCAGTCCAGTCTATCACGAGAGTGATGCCTTAGCTACCATGTGGCCACCAAAGCAGATTAAATAAAACCAACCAACAGACAAACAATTAATTTTAAAATAGTAAATACTCATATCACATGTATTACAACCAGGCCCTGAATTTTGATGTCATTTTTTTATTTTTTTGTACATCATATGCTCATATGCACATATATTCTGTTCATGATCCTATGATTGTGAAAACAATTTTTTTGTGGACCATTTTCTGTCATTTTTTATTTTTAGGTCATTTTTTTCTTGCTTTGAGTCATTTTAGGGCATTAATGTTGAATAAGTAGCCTATATTTTTAAATATCTACTATAAATTTTTCTATAGATGCATGCATTCTCTTACATTTAAAAAAAATCATACATCTGTCAGAATGAGAAAATAATGAAGGCCATAGAAGTTGTATTCTCTTTGCTTGTATGGTTGTAAAATACACATTACTGGCGAGACACTGAAATTAAGCTGAAAAGGGTTGAACTGGCAGGTTGAAGCACATATTTGTAAATCAATATTATATTCAGCAGAATGCAAGAGTTTAATAATTGTTAAGGGCTTTTCATTGTATAATCATGTTCTGGTTTACATTTGTAAAATACATGTTTAATTTAGTCATGAGCATTTATTACAAGTTTTTGTTCATTCTTTTAGGTAACATTTGTAAATTTAAAGACTTTTAATGGCTTTTAGGTCATTTTTTAAAAATAATTGTTATGTAGTCAGAGTCTGGGCCCTGCTTTTAACATTTCCCAGCCCTATTCAAAACCAGACACTGAGCGTTTGAACCTTTGCAAAGTAGCTTGTTATACTTACCACAGCGACAGCAGGAGCAGCTATCATCTCGGGTATTGTGAGGACCGTCATGTACGCCACGTTCATCATGAAGTAGAGGCCTGTGACCACAGGAACAGCGATCAAGATGCTCAGTGGGATGTTTCTGTTCAGCACAAAGAACATCTTCAGAGTTATCATCGCAACTTGCAATAGATCCATAGTTTGACTCATCTAGTTGACCTAAACAGCAAAGTGTAATGATTATTTTTATACAATTGGGGATATTACAGCTTGAAACACTTAATGTTGTATTGAGAAGGGGCAGTGGAGTGTTTTGGATCCCCATCCTCCTTCACCTTCACCCAAAAAAAATCTGCCTTTTGTATTCTTCCTCAATACTATTGTAGTCTTATAGAATTAAGTGTACTTACAACACCAATTATATTAATTTTGTTTTATAAAAACCGTTTAATATCTCTTACTAGGAGACTTTCCCATGGGCCATTGAAGGTAGAACCCCTTTAAAATAAATATTTTAAACTGCTCATGTTGTGAATTCTGACTCTCCTACTTACCTTCTTCATGCACCCTAACCCAAACACCCTTACCCCACTCACACCCCTTTCTCCCCCTGCCTCATATCCATAGGCCCTAGGCACTGTGCCTAGTGGGGAATCTGGCCCTGGAATAGATTATATTAATTTATGGTTGATGGGTGTCAAAATCTCCGTATTCAAAAGGGCATGTTAAACCCTTGTATTTAAAATATATAATTTCCAGATCTTCAGACAGCTTGAGGCTACATGTTGGGTACTTGTACATAAATATGTCTCACCTCTCTGGTCTCTTTAATTCTTCTGTTACTACAGTACAGGCGGACCTGTAACAACAATTGAATAGCTATCACACCATTTATTTCATTTTCATACATAGTTTATACTAGTTGTCTTTTGCAAAAAAAAAATAATTATGTACTAAGTCACATTATTATTTATTTGGTGCTTATCTTTGTTTTAGATGTGACTAAACGGCATACATGATGTGAAATGGACATGGGAAATGTTGACATTTTGTAACGTTGGGCGGAATATTCTTTTTAATGAGCACACTATAAATATTTATAAAAGGTACCTATTCAGCTAACTTAACACCCTCTAAACATGATACAAATTTGGAGGTTAGAGGATTTGTGAACAACTCCTGTGTATATGGATGATTTATATTAAGTGGCTAAAAGAATGTTTAAGGTGTGCCTTATTTACAAAATTCTAATGAAGAAAAGTTTTAGTAAAAGGTTTTCTTTGTGTCGATTGTATGAATATTTCTGTTTATTGATGGTCACACCTAGAAATGGGTAAAATCATATTTTTCACAAGTCTGAAACAAACATTTTCTTTCAAATCTAAATTCAAATCCTAAAGTTTTTAAAAAAATGAACAGTTTTAGTAGAAAATGAAAAATGGAACTGTTATGTCTAGGAAATTATCATCCTTCACAAAACAAACTTCCCGGTAAAGGTTTAGTGAAAATCATTATTGAGTTATCTGTACTATTCCTCATATTTATTAAGTTATAAACAACAAAATCATTTTTGTGTAAATTGATTATTTTTATTTGATTCTATACTTAGGGCCTATTGTATAATTTTATTCTTTGAATCTCAAATTTCTTTAAAATTATATGATTTAAGGAATTGGTAGATAAGAGTGTCCCATCTCCAAATAAAACAATCCCTTATTCAACTATGGATAGTGAATTGAAATTTATCTGAATCAAATAAGTATGATTTGGAGGCAAAACAACCCAACCAAGAGGAGGACTCATATATATTTTATGTGCTATAGAAAGCATTTAAAAAGTCACTTAACTACAGTTCAGATTGAATGTATGATCAAAACTATAGATTTGAGTTTAATCCTTTTAGTGCCATGCCTATAATAGATATGTGTGCAAAGAGTACCACAGATATTTAATCATTTTTGTAAGGTTGTACAAGAAAAATCTCCAAACCATTATTTATGAAGCAATTTTTTGAGATTGTTCTATCATTTTTGATCTGTGTATATGGTTCTATAACAGAATGTTATTGTGACATAACAGAATCCTACCCTATATATAACAGGTAAAGTCAGAACTAATGAAAATCTGGAAATCCAATCACATCGGCTTGTGGCAATATAAAGATTAAAACAACTCCCACTTGCATTTAATTGTCAAATAATATTAACTAAAATATGTTTTAAAAATTCATAAACTAGTTCATATTTTTAAGAACTGCAACCTATTAGCTTAAAAATACATCAAACTAGCAGAAGTACCTGGCTTTGCCAGGCTAACCGTGCAATGCATTGCGTGGTTAATTAGGCAAATGATTTTCTTTTTTTCAAACAGACAGAAAAAACTCTTAATTTTATTTCTTCCAACCCAGTTTTAAATAAATAAAAAAAAAAAATCAAATCAAAAGCTTTGAGGTGCTCATGTTTGTACACAAGGACTAATAATTATAAAATTTCAGCCCTTTGGGTGCTGTAGATATTGTGCAATTCTCATGACAGACAAAAAAACCTCTTAATTTTATTAATATAGATTCAGCCGTCTTACCATCCATCATATGCCCAGAGACCACTGTAAAATGCCAGCGCTATGTCCTTAGCAGACGTAGAGGAACCTTCAAATCCTTGGCTCAGATTATTTACATTACCTAATAACGAAAAATCAAATGTTAATGTATGAATTCCTATAAAATGCATTGAGTGTGCTCCAAGTACTATCAAAAATATACAAAGTTGATTAATGTGGAGGTGGCAAAGCCAAAATATGATGCAAGATTAATATGAGATATATAGAGAAAAACTGCCAAAAGTTTTATGTGTTAATAGGTGACCAAAAAAAATTATTCATAACATAGACACACTTTAGTTGTCAGTGACTAACAGAGAAATGGAGTTAGCTCGGCCGATATTATAGGTAATAGTGGAGAATTTTGAGTTAGCTTGGAAGGTATTACCAGTAATAGTTTTCATAGAATTGGGGTGATAGTAGGATTCTAAAATACAAAAATACAAAATATTTTCAGTCAATAATGATAACTTTTGACTATATCATTAGTATTAAACTATAGGTTTTAACATCAATCCGAAATGGCAGCTGCAGTTCACAGACTTGACATAATCATCTTGAACAGTAGCTAGCCGGCTGTCCCTTGGCCTCCTGCCTCCCACTTCAATATCTAACATCTTCTCCTCCTCCATTCTCCTCACATGACCATACCACCATATTCGTGCCTTCTCTATCCTGTCCTGGACTGGCTCCTCCTCAACTATTCCTTTCATTTCTCATCTTATCCATTCATGTCACTTCTATTGTACAGACTTGACATCGATATATGAAATACACAGGCTGGCTGGCAATTGTTGTTGATGTTGATGTTGACACTAGATTTTTGAAAAAATTATTTTTGATTTGACTTACACTCATTTGCTATCAGATCAAAGCAAGGGCGCCCACATGGGGACCGGCCCCCCTGAGATTGTATAAACATTATAAGTACCTAGTTTAGTAAAATATAAAGATAGCTAGGCTCTGCCCAATAGTGTTCGGAACTAGCGCTCAAACAGTGCCCCAGCAGACAAACAGGTTAGGCTTATTATATAATATACCTAACTAATTAAACAATACATGATCTCTTGGACGAAACATGCATCGGGCAATAACTCCCAACCTTGCGCCTGCAAGGTCTGTTATCGCAAAAAGTACACACAAGTGTGCATCCCACTGCGGAATAGTAAAAAAGGATTAACCATTCTCTGCCTGCTCCCTCAAACCGAAATAATGTAAAAGCTAATCCTATAGAAATCTCGAGAAAAAACACCAACAAATTTGGATAAATTTGAAACGTTTTTCTTATGTTGTATCTTATTTTCAGGTGCCAAGAACTGCCTTAAAAAGTGTCTTTTGAGGCTTAAATTAAATACATTTCCCCGGGGGAAGACCTTCCACAGTGCTAGGCCCCAGTTTTGGCCCCCCAACCCTGGAGAAAAATCCTGCGGGCAGCCTTGAATTTAAAAAAAATGCATAACAAAACAGCTGGTAATATTTTACCTCATATACTGGAGGAGAAATAGAGTAGATCACACAAAAATCTCTTGATTGTTTCGATGTACAGATCAATACAGTATAGTTATTGATGTCAAAGGTCAATAAATAGCCCACTTCAGCAAACACAATACCTCAAACGATTGTTTGACTAAAGGTGAGCGCTTATATTAGATCTAGTGTATATTACAACAAGACATAGATATGATGTTAATTCACGTCTTCATAGTAACAAATCTTTACTCTTCATCCGATGTCTTAATAGGTGCTTTTTAATTTTAAATAAATTTGATATTAGTGGGCAGTTGTGGTTGATTTTAAAGCAGATATTCACCTATACACAGTTCATATATGCCACCCAAGATGACAATGACACAGGCCAACAACTTGCAGCCAGTAAACACATTCTGCACCCGGACAAACAGCTTCACGCTCATGAAGTTGATGTAAGTCATCAGGCCTGCCAACATAAGAACATATTGTTGTAGACATTGTTTTCTGCTAGATTCCATCCTCTCCATCATCAGAAAACTAAACTCCATCCTCCCCATCACCAGCAAACTAGACTCCATCCTCCCCATCACCAGAAAACTAGACTCCATCCTCCCCATCACCAGCAAACTAGACTCCATCCTCTCCATCGCCAGCAAACTAGACTCCATCCTCCCCATCACCAGCAAACTAGACTCCATCCTCCCCATCGCCAGCAAACTAGACTCCATCACTCCCCATCACCAGCAAACTAGACTCCATCCTCCCCATCACCAGAAAACTAGACTAAATGTGCTTGACGTTTAGTCCATGTGCTCACTGGGTTTTTATTTTTCATGTTATTTAATATAATATAATATCTAATAGGGTTCTGATACAAAGAAACTTTAGGATAATACAGATATATTTGTTTGTGTTCGACACAACTTTTTTACTATATCATAATAATGTTAATTTATAAGTATTGATATTATCAGCTATCTAAAGTGATAGTTTCAGTTACATGACTTGATGTATGAATGAGTGAAAGTAGATTCAGTAAATGTATAGCTCTTAGAAAAGGATCTAATAATGAAAATTGGACTATATGTGAGAACTGGGAAGTGCCCTGATACAGTCCAATTTTCATAGGAAGGGCCTTGTTGCACATTTAGAAAAGTTAATAAATTTTTTCTCCCGTGTTCATACATCAAGTCGTGTGAACTGCAGCTGTCAATTTTGATAAATAGTATCAATGCCTATAAAATAACATAAGTTAAATAATATATAATAATTAAAGTTAATGTTATCAATGTTGACAGCAATAAAATATGTTTGTGTTTTCTAAAAGGCCCTTCCTATGGAAATTGTACTGTAGCTACAAGCAACGTTGTCAAGTTGTGAGTTGAATATAAACTCGGATAAAGTTATTTCCAACAAAGTGATATTGCTAGTTTGTGGGTGTGCTCCCGGCTCACCTAGAGCGAGGAGGGCGATGAGTTTCTTGAGATGGTCCATGGTCTCTGGGGGCACGTGTGTCATGTAGGGGTAGAAAGGTTGGCACACGTACTCGGAGAACGTGAGTATGATGACTGCCACCTCTGCGGGCCTCAAGATCATCACGTACACCCACACGCACGTGAAGCTCGGCAGGGGCCCCCAGTAGGGGTGCAGGTCACCGTACGCCTCCACGAAGTACGCGTACTCCGCCCCAGAGCGCGGTACCACTGTCCCCAGCTCGGCGAAAGCCAGGGCCCCTGAGGGACAAGCACATTCCAAAGACGTCAAAAAAATAAACAACTCCACCGCAAGTAATTTTATTGCTTTTTTAAAATATTTTTATTTTGCACCAGGTCTTATTATCCGCTCGGGTTATTCTAATTTGTTAGGAATGAGGAGGTTAGATTTATAGAAAGTGTACCCGCTACGCTTGAGTACTCACCCAGTACCAGTAGAGAAATGACCCCACACACCCACCCTTGAGTACTCACCCAGTACAGAAATGACCATACACACCCACTCTTGAGTATTCACCCAGTAGAGAAATGACCCCACACACCCACCCTTGGGTACTCACCCAGTACAGAAATGACCATACACACCTACCCTTGAGTACTCACCCAGTAGAGAAATGACCCCACCCACCCACCCAGTAGAGAAATGACCCCACACACCCACCCTTGAGTACTCACCCAGTAGAGAAATGACCCCACACACCGCCCACACGATGAGGCAGAGTCCGACTGAGCCTGATCTCTCCAAGGCGCTGGCGGGCGAAACGAAGATACCAGAGCCTGCAAAATAAACAGGACTTTTTTATTAATGTATATATAGACAAAATAAAACACAGCAAATGGGGTGTGAACATGTCAGATGTGGGATGTGAGCTGCTGGCTTGTGAGCTGTGAGTCGCTGTCTTGGGAGCTGTTTGTTACTGACTTGTACGAAATAAGCTGTGTGTTACTAGCTTGTACGAAATAAGCTGTGTGCTACTGGCTTGTACGGAATAAGCTGTAAGCTACTGGTTTGTACGAAATAAGCTGTGTGTTACTGGCTTGTGCGACATTATTTATGTGTTACTGGGTTGTATTAATGAGCTCTATGTTACTGGCTTGTGCAAAATGAGCTGTGTTACTGGCGTGTATTAATGAGCTATGTGTTACTGGTCTGTACGAAATATACCGAGTGTTGCTCACCTATCATGACGCCGATGATGAGGTTTACTGCACTGAAGAGTCCTAATTCCCTCTTGAGATGCACGCCCTCTTGGTTCGTGTCGGACTCCATATTCGAGGAAAGGCCATTCAGGCTGTCGCCTGCTGCAACACAAACATTCAGGTGTGCTTAGAGTATGTTGGAACCAGTTTTATAAAACTTACCATACCATCAACATATTATCGAAATTAACAATACAATCCAGCATTGCTTTTAACTATGCAATTATTATTGGCTATTTGGCATGACAGTTTTAAACACATTTCGGCCACATGCGACCTACAAATCAACTTATAAATACACATCAATCATACAACATTAATGCAGTAGCAGACCCAGAGGGTTAGGGGGCAATAG
Source organism: Timema bartmani (assembly GCA_902151455.1). Classification (NCBI taxonomy): domain Eukaryota; kingdom Metazoa; phylum Arthropoda; class Insecta; order Phasmatodea; family Timematidae; genus Timema; species Timema bartmani. The sequence continues at coordinate 28,286 of CABFWB010005097.1, forward strand.
CCCCCCACTTGAATAGAAAATAATAAAAAATATTGAAACCAATATTTTAATGTTGTAAAGAATGTATGACCTACACCTCCCTCGCTCCAATAATTAGATTACTAAGTTTAGTATTGATTACCAATCATTTGTATTAAAATACTTTTTTTTTTCTATTAATACCTACAAAAACATTTTAAGCCCATGTACAGTACATATTTATTACTTTTATTGTGATAGTGACTTTTTGCTTAATGTTTCCTTCCATTTTCCATGAATCCTGTCCAAGAAAATAAATAAATTAATTTATCCAATCTGAAAAAAAAAAAATTTAATACAAAAAACTATATATAGTTTAAAACTTTTATATCTATAAAAGGAAAAAAAACAGTAAGACAAAAAATATAATACCTATACAAATAATTTTAGTAATAGTAGTGGAAATGTGACTGTTGTCTTCATTATATGCAAACATTTTCTGAGATCCCAGGAAATTCCCAGCCCCCTCTTAGACCCCCAGGTCCGGGTACGATGTACCCCCTGCATCCCACTCTCATAGGGCCTGAGGGGGGTACGATGTACGCCTTACATCCCACTCTCATAGAGCCTTAGGGGGGTACTATGTACCCCTGCATCCCACTCTCATAGGGCCTGAGGGGGTTACTATGTACCCCCTGAATCCCACTCTCATAGGGCCTGAGGAGGGTACGATATACCCCTTACATTCCACTCTCATAGGGCCTAAAGGCAGGTGTCGGCAACTGGTCGATCTCGTGGCGATTTTATGTCGATCGCGTGAGAAAACTATAATGCTATTAAAAGTTTATCTTTCTTTCTTATAAACTCACAAATATATCAAGTATTTTCAAATAATATTAATTACCAAAATAACTTTGATAGGTGATAATCGATAATGTTATAAGAAAATTAAAATGTACATTAAATTTATTCTATATTGTTTCTAGAATCGTGGAGACATAATTATTTAAGGAATATATATATAAGCAAAAGTAGAGCGAAGCAAGGGTGGGTGATCGCGGGACCTTTGATAAGCTTGTAAGTCGATTGGGGCACATAAAAGTTACCGACCCCTGCACTAAGGGGTCATTCAACAAACAAGTAGTGTGCCTTCATAGTGTTACATGGGGGGAGGCTGGGTAGATGTTCCGTAACACATATCTTATATTTAAATTCTCATATTGAAAATAATATAATATTGTCATAAAATCCTTTGAAATCATTTATATTCAAGATTAAAAATTGATTATTAATCTCTCTTTAACTAAGAAGAGGGGTGGGAAGGAGAGTGGTGTGTCAAAAAACGGCAAGAAGAAAAATACATGTGGTTTATGAATGACCCCTAAAATAGGCGAACATTCAAAATTTAAAATCAACTACACATTAATTTAGTTAAAATGGGGTTTTTTAATCGATTTCATCGAGTCTTACCAGCCATCTTGGCTATCCACATTTAATTACGCTATCAGAGTAGCGTTGAGGGGAAGGGAGAGTAGGATACTTTTTAAATTATCATCCACAATACACTCGGGCGGGATTTGAACCTCAAGCTCCGGTCACCGGCAAACAAGACTGTGCAATCTTTCCTCTCTATGCAATATTCCCTCTTTATGCATTCTTTCCTCTCTATGCGATATTCCCTCTCTATGTATTCTTTCCTCTCTATTCAATATTCCCTCTTTATGCAATCTTTCCTCTCTATGCAATATTCCCTCTCTGAGCATTCTTTCCTCTCTATTCAATATTCCCTCTTTATGCATTCTTTCCTCTCTATGCGATATTCCCTCTTTATGTATTCTTTCCTCTCTATGCAATATTCCCTCTTTATGCAATCTTTCCTCTCTATGCAATATTCCCTCTCTGAGCATTCTTTCCTCTCTATGCGATATTCCCTCTCTATTAAATATTTCCACTTTATGCTATCGCTACTCTCTATGCAGTCGTCCATAATTTTTTTTAAATTCATCTCTGTGAAATTTGTAATTTTCATGCAATTTTATGCGATATATTTTTCCATGATATTCTCCATTTCCTATATAATGATTTAAGGACCTCGGCACTGCCACGTCACTAGTAGGTGAAGGGTTAGACTGTACCACAATATTTTTTTCTGGATATATTGTATGCAAACAATGATTGGGCGTATCCTCTCTCGGAACATAAAATATACAGCTTATAATCAAAAGTTATGCTTATTGTTCTAACTTCTAAGTTATTGCCTCTCTCTTTATAAGTGGGAGATTCCAGAATTATAGTGGTTTTCACACTTGAATTTTTTAATAACTTTTATACATACCTAAATAGTTACAAGGAAGCATTCAGCATGACTACCTTAGTTTGTAGATACTAATTAAATATATTTTTCCCATCGATAATTGTAAATATACAAATTTGTATTTTCGAAGTATCTTAACTGCCTGACATATATTTGTCGTCAAATTACTTAATAGGTTTGTTTGTTTACAGAAATAAAACGAGGACATGTATGACGCTTAAAGTGTGACATTAAACTTTTAGTTACACTTAACACAGCGTGCATTTAAATATCTCTTCACATCTCTTGAGTGGTAGTAAAATAGTTTATCTGTGCCCACATTCTACTAGAATTACAAAGTTATCTCTCGTTTCTATGCTCTCTTTAATTTCAAAGTGATCCCATCTCTAAGCAATCTCTTGGTAGGATGAACAGTAAAAGCTAGTTACTAAAGTTACTAAACAATTTTAATATTTTCATTCATCAAGTCATGCTATCTGCTGCCGCAACTTCTTATAGATAATATAAATACCTATAGAATAACACAAATAGCAAAGTAAAATGCTATTAATTTTGGTCGCAAAGAAATATGTTTTAATTTTCTAAACTATTATTCCAACCAAAATCAGGGAATATGTAGTTTCCCATCTCTGTGTTATCTCCCTCCTCTATGTATTCTTTCATTTCCATGAAATCTCACATCACTTTGAAATATCTCATCTCTTTGCAATTTCTCCTCTATCTGCAGTTTCGCATCTCTTTGCAAATTCCCATCTCCATGCAATTTCCCATCTCTTTGCAAATTACCATCTCCATGCAATTTCACATCTCTTTGCAAATTACCATCTCTATGTAATTTCTCATCCGCATGCAATTTCTCGTCTAAATGCAATTTCGCATCTCTTTGAAAATTATCATCTCCATGCAATTTCACATCTCTTTGCAAATTACCATCTCCATGTAATTTCTCATCCGCACGCAATTTATCGTCTATTTGCAACTTCTCCCTAAATGCAATTTCGCATATTTTTTAAAATTCCCATCTCCATGCAATTACGCATCTCCATTCAATTTCTCATCTCCATGCAATTTCCCATCTCTATGTTCCAGCCCATCTCCATGCGATCTTCCCGTCCTTGTTTTGAATCTGTAGTTGTGTCACTGCACGAACAATTGTCAAGAAGAAGCTATTGAAGTTTGTTGAGGCACTAAAGGAAGCAGACTTGTGCCAAATAAACCGTTTGATCTCCAGTGACGCAACAGTTCATTCATCCTACAGATTCAGAATCTATTCAACCTTCAACTGTAATATGACGAGGTCAACCGTTGTAATGTTTCCGTCGGAAGTTGTGCGAGTCCAGCTAAAGAGAGGGAGAGGTTTTCTTCCTCATATCCCACGTCTTACTGTCAGTTAGGGTTATACGCTAATTGAGTAGTAATGAGGAAAGTAGAATGTATAGAGGAAATGTATCCGCATTTGCGTGGAGAGGAAGTGGGAAATTACGCTCAGTACACCCGATGGGGATTCAAACCCCGCCACTGGCAATCCAGTTCAACACTAGAATGACGCGTTAGAGTTTATGACAGTGGTTTTCAAACTTATGCAGGATTTTATCTCAATTTTTGTCTTTGAGACCATCGCGTCCCCTTTATAACCCACAAGCATTCAAATCCTAATTTTTAAATTATTACTTTCACTAAATATTACTGCCCATCCGGACTGTTTACATTTAGTTACGCTTTTGGTGTAGGTGGAATTTATAGTAAATGTACCTTTATTTGCGTTATTTTACTTATCTAATGATTATTTGAACATGACTAAGATGTGTTAAAAGAGGTTCAACGAGCCGAGTGGGTATTTTGGAAGTTATGTAGCAGCGCCACTCGTCTAGACACGAGACTGCTACAGCAGCAAAGTCAGCAAAATGTCAGAGTTGAATAACCCATGCAGTAACTTTACAATTTATAATAATATTAACCATTTGTATTTCTATTTGAAATTTGCACCTTCCTATAATGATTATATCACTATTCTAAGTAAACATAAAGTTACAACCGCAATAAGCATTGTGAGGCCACCCTAAACATGCCCGACCCCCTCATTAGAAACCACCAGTTTAGACCATGAGACCGCCAATGCGGACTTAGAACTTTTTTCTAGCACCGCGTCTTACTACCCGTTCAGTTTGCAGGCTTATGTACTAATTACTCTAACGTGTTACGGCTAAGGAAGGTTAAATTTAGAGGATGTATACCTGAATTTGCGTGAAGGGGGGTGGGGATGGAAAAAGTTTAGAAAAAACAAACCTCAGTACACTCAACCGGGATTCAAGCCCCGATACCCCAGTCATCTCCAGTCCAATAAATCATGAAGGTAACGCGTTAAACCGTGTGGCCATCGAAGCGGGTCACTCCACAGCTGTACATACTCTGATTTTCTTTCGAACGGACGTTTGGAGCACCTTTTAGAAAATACAAACTTTTTTCCCAGATGAACATTAGTAACATTTTACTGTACTAACAGTTTTTAGGCCTCTCTACGACAGAATAATTATAATACCAACTAACCTAACAAAACCTAACCTAAAATTGATAAGAGCATGGAAAGTTGGGCTTTGTTTACAAAAAGAAATATTTCTGTCAGATATCAGGTAATATTGGATAAAGTGAGAGTGAATTGAATTAATTCTAACTTTTGTAATCACACGGTCTAAATTGAGAGGCGTGTTTGTTTAATATTGTTGTGCTCTAGATTGTGAATGACAAAACAATTATTGCAAGGTGTTGTGATTAGCTTGTAAACAAATAGAACATATACGCTGACAACATAAAGAGAGTGTCAGCATTCTTCACGGTAAACAAGGCTAAAAGGCAGGCTAAATAGTAGTGTATCCAGATAACAGGGCCGATCAAGTACCATCTAGTCTAGGGGGTCACTTTGCCCGTTTTGGGGGTTACGCAAGCTAGGACGCCGGATCGCCGAGTACGAGTGCTAAGGGGCTACTGTCGTCGTTCCCAAGGTACCGGGGTTTATAACCGTGTAGAGCCACCTCCTAGAGTTCAGTCAGGCCATTGATTAAGCATTCCTTGCTATACTTAGTTTTGTCATGAGCTCCTAAGTAAATCCATTAAGTTTTCTCATATCTTTTAACATGTCTTATCAACATCACATTCTGCAATAGAATAAGGTAATACAAATAAAAGCCATAAAAACTCAAGCCGAACTTCAAATACGAACTCACACAATCAGAATTCCATCACTTCCCCCATCCTCGGCAGCAACCCATACCAACAATTTAGGCCCACACAAGGGGGTGACGGGAGGTGACACTTTATAAAATTAATAAAATTATCGAAAATCCGGCTTTGTTAGGTTCTGACCTCTGGTCTATTCTTTAATTGTACAAAGTTTCATCTTTCTAGGTCATCTAGGGGATTCTGGAGGGTGTGGAAGGCCATTAGAAAATTATATTATGTAAATTAGTGGTATCGGTATTTTATAGTTAGGCCTATTGATAATATCAATCAAAGTGACTGCTACAGATAACATTACTTGACGTTTGAATACGTGAAACAGGGGTGCCCATTCCCATCAAGCTCAATGGCACAAATCCCCCCTCCCACAATTTTCTTTAACCCCCTCCGCCCGCCCAAAATCCAATTAACCATATAACCTTCAGTGGGATCTCAAATTTCCGACTGAACCCACATCAAGGCCTACATTACGTGTTTTGTAAACAACAATAAACAATAAATCAAATATTGAAAAAACAAACTAAATGTGTAGAAACTAATATGATATGAGTAGTATCGTAATATTAACATGAGTTAAGTAAGTAGTCATAAAACCTTAAAAACAAAATTGCTTTAAACTAGTGATAGAAAAACAGCTATCTTATGTGGAGGGAAGAGAAAACATTTGAAAACTCTAGATTGAAAATATCTACACTATGATCAGAAAATAAATTCTTTAAGCACAGGGATTTAGGTACTAGCTATAAGATTTTAACAGAAGAAGCTTTTTTCTCTGAGTACTTGATAATTTCTTCATTTGTGATTTTCTTGATAATATCATTCTCAGATGATAGTATCAATAAGCTTGACAACCAATCCTCCCCTAAGCTGCTTTTTAACCTGTTATTTACAATCTTTAAACGGCTCATCGTCCTTTCCGATGAGCAACTTGTGACAGGTAACGATAAAAGGATACGATACATCGTGGTAAGTTGAGGAAATGCTGACATATAATTATGGAATAATTTTTCCACTCTTAAGTTAATACCATGAAACACTAAAATGTCCCTTAAATAATTTCAGAGGTATTCTAAGTATGAAAAAATATATATGACAATATAAAAGTTTATTATTAAATAATTTTTTGCCCGAAAAATCTCCCCCCCCCCCCCCCCCC
>CABFWB010005097.1:34972-49542 GCA_902151455.1 Timema bartmani
CGCCATGATCCCACCCTGTGGGCACCCCTGCGTGAAAGTAGATCTAGTAACTTTTCTGAGTGTCAGAAAAGGCCCTTTCTATGAATATTGGACTGTACCCTCTTTGGAGGGGAAACCTGGCATGCAGGATGGAAACTTACCGTTTGTTTTTTGCGCCACCATCTTAAATACTGAAAGCTATTCTTCGCCGGCGTCTTCCGGACAACCTGGAACAAAGTATAAAGCTGAGATAAAATAAATATATACCTGGATTTGTTGCGAAAGTTTGTATTTATGTTTAAAGTTGGGGTCACGAGGGACGCGAGCTAATGTAGGTATTTTCACAGGTTGTTTTTTAAGAAATCAAATATTGCTCTAGATCTAGTAGATTTTTTAATTGATTTGCTTTTAGCACCGCGTCTGACTAGCCGCTCGGGTTATACGCATATATACTAGTTACTCTAATGTATTAGGGATGAGGAAGGTTGAATTTAGAGGAAATGTACCCACATGTTCATGGAGAGAAAGTGGAAAATCATTTAGTAAAAAATCCATTCAGTATACCCGACCGGGATTTGAGCTCCGTGAGGAAATTTTAGAATATTCTTTATTTATTTTTCACACTCTAAAGTAGTTTCAGCAATAAGGCTTGACAATTTTTTCAAACCTGAGTAAAGGAAATTTGGCAAAGGCGCAACCAAATCATGGGATTTTTTTTTTTTTGCGTTTATCTTATACTTTTATGCTAGTAAAATTTAAGAGCGTGGATCATAGCAGGTCCAACTCAGCTCCCGGCTCGCGTGAGGTTTGGGAGTAAAAGGGAAAAGAAAAGACCAAGATATGCCCAAAATGTGTTCAGTGCATTCGTATTTGAACGATTACTCGACATTTTCCGCGGTGACAATGGGGGACAAAGCGACAACGTTTCTTGTTAATAACTACAGCATGTCCCTATTAAGACAGAATGAAGATTTGTGCACATTGCTAATCTGTGAAGTCATTCTAAAATGGTCAAAAACGGCCTTTTCAATACAGTTTTCATCCAAATATAATTTAATATTTCCACAATGTTCTTTATTGGGGACTTCTATAACTCTTTATCTCCATTAATGTTCAATCAGAAATGATCCACGTGCAATAGTGTTCGTGTAAATATACTATTTCTAACCGACTGTATCACAGAGTTGATGAGCGTGTGATGCACGCTCGCTGTCGCTAATGAATGTTCCTAATATTAGTGCAAATATTTTATGACGGCTTCAGCAAGTATTTTTTCTGGTGCAAGGGCTTCTTCAGTCTAAAAAGTTTGAGAACGCTTTTCTAGAGGACTTAGATTCATTTAGATTTGTATCAACCCCACTATATACTGTCGAAACTCTGAAGAAATCTCTTGAAAGATGAAGTAGATTTAATTTGTGTGTTGACATTTTTAATTTTCATATCTTTGTAGAAAACTGTGCCAAGGTTGTTATTTAATCACAAGTAGGTATTGTTGACACCTTTTTTTATTAGCAGTGCATTTAAGGCGTTTGCAATCTATTAACGGCGTATCTAGATTGATAATAGGACAAACACAACGACCATTCTCAAGAATGTTAGCTTATCACTTAGCGAAAGGGAACAAACTCAAATTCACAACAATACATTTTCGATCTTGTCGGAAATCAAACATCAGATTCTAGAGCTTCATATGTACTTGGCAACATTTTACTGGATTTTTTTGATGCTATCGGAAACAGTTTGCAAACATTTTTTCCTGTTTCCTTTGTGTTTCCCAAAGGTCATCCATTTAAAATGTGCAACAAGAAACAATGCTAGCGTGTTCTCCAACATTGTTGACAACAAACGCGTGCCAGGCCAGTCGTTCACTATCCTGGGACCAACCATTTGTAAAAGAACTTCAAAATTTTTATGAGACATGCGAGTGAGCTACCGTCTTTCAGTTTCAATTGTGTCGGCAGCTTATTTGCTTATAAACTATTTTGAACCACTGTTAAAGCCCACCACCGCTTCTTCTTCTCTGTCTTCTTGAACAGTTGTTCATAGCTACGTACAAAGCACAAGCCATAGCAGCATTCTTCTCGGCAGATATCTTCATCAACTGAACTCTGGACGGAAAACAATGTTTCAACATTGAAGTCTGGAGATGTTTGTATAAAATTTGCAAACAATATGTTTCCCTATGTTTTTTAGCAACAGAAAACGTCGATGAACGATGTTTGCAAACAATGTTTACAAGTGCGTTCTAGTTTGTGTTAAAAATTCCTATTGTAAAATTTTAGACAAATTCGCTATGTAACTTATTTTTAAAATGCGAATAAGACTAATTCACAATTATTATTTTTCAAATCAAAGATATGTTTGTTTTTAGTTTGATTGCAATTTGCTTGTCAGTGTGGCCACGTTAGAATATATTACCATCTGTTTTCATTACAGTGATCCAAAGTGATAGATGTCAGCTGTTGGTGTGGAGATACATTAGGGGATATTTCTAGTAACTTTTTGAGTTGTCATCCAAGTAAACTTAGGTCATGAATGAATTATATTTACGTTCTATTGAAAGTTTTAAAGATACCTATAACAGTGAAACCGAAATCATAAATGTTTAAATAATTCTATAAATAGTCTCGGGGAGGTTCTGAAGGTTGTAATGGGGAGCTCCAACGAGCAAACTTTGAAAAAAGGTGCCTTTAGACCAGGGGTTTTCAAACTTTGGTACGCGTACTACCTGTGGTACGCCATGAGAAGTCAAACAAAGCAAGCAAATTAAAATAGTACAAATATAAGGTCTCATAAAATTTTATAAATATATTACGGCCGAGTCTAACCAAAAGGAAAAGAAATCTAAACAGTGGTTGGAGAGGTATCTACAGTAGTATTTGGCTAGTTCGACATTGCTTAGTTCGAGCCCATCATGATTCCCCATTACATTTATATTTAAATTAATGGTAAAAAAATGTGATTCGAGTTTTAGAAGAAAATATTTGAATGATTCGAAGCTTATACTTTTTTTAGCACCGTGTCTTACTACCCATTCGGGTTATACTAATTACGCTAATGGTTTTAAGGATTAGGAAGGTTATATTTAGAGGAAGTGTACCCGCATTTGCATGGAAGGAGAATGTCAAACCATTTTGGAAAAGCCACCCTCGGTACACCCGATCGGGATTCAAATCCCGATCTTCCTGTCGTCGGCAGTTTAGTCCAACACGTGAGTGAAGCCTTAGACCATGTGGCCATCCAAGCAGGAAACTACACAAATTGAGTCGGGCTGAGGAAGGTATGAGTGCTAGAAAACATTAAATTTATCATAATTTGACAGAGAAAAAATAAAGAATCCAGTCGTCGGCTCACTTTAGCCAAAAAATACTCCAAATACATCTTAAATACAGTATATTAACATATTTTACATTCACCAATTTAGCAGGCTAGGCACTAAGCTATGTATAAAGCCAGACACCAATTATTTGTGTTTAAGTACCTTCTGTTCTACCTCAAATTATTGTAAGAAAAATTTTGAATTTCTAATTTTTGTTGTACGATTAAATATGAAATTAAACTAATGTGAACTAAAATGTAAGGTTAGTTACACAAAATTATATAATTACCATCACCCGGCGAAACGACTTCTACCTCCACATCCATGTTGAAATAGTTTAAAATTTATAATAAATAAAAAAAACAATCCAATTATGTAGGTTTATAAATGAGAATTTGAGACGACTTCACCTAACACAGAAGGAACGCACCATTGTGTGAGTAGGAAAGTAGAAAATTACCCTCAATAAACTGGGATGAGATTAGAACCACGACCTCCTCGTCACCGGCAAGCCAAACTATAAATGTGCCTGACATTTAGTCCACGTGTCCACCGATGCAGTTAATTCTCGCTCTCAAGCAATAACTTGTTTGCGAGGTTTAATTACTGTTATGTTATGAACTAACGAGAGCTAATCTGAGATGTCTCACCATAGCCCTCGCTCTCAAACAATCTATTTGCTAAGTTTAATCAATGTTATGTTATGAACTAACGAGAGCTAATCTGAGATGTCTCAACTTAGCCCTCGCTCTCAAACAATCTATTTGCGAAGTTTAATCAATGTTATGTTATGAACTAACGAGAGCTAATCTGAGATGTCTCACCATAGCCCTCGCTCTCAAACAATCTATTTGCGAAGTTTAATCAATGTTATGTTATGAACTAACTAGAGATAATCTGAGATGTCTCAACTTAGCCCTCGCTCTCAAACAATCTATTTGCGAAGTTTAATCAATGCTATGTTATGAACGAACGAGAGCTAACCTGAGATGTCTCACCTTAGGCCGAGTTCCGTGTGTAGTTCCGTACCACCCTCTATTACTGTCGCTGTTCGCGTGACACTGACCTACTGTGTCCTACCTTACCGCGCGACGTTGACTGGTCGCTACAGTGGAGGGGTCTGCTAAACACACAACTCGCAGGCAGACTGACCTCGCTCAGTGGAATCTACAGTCTTGAGTTTCATAAAAGCACGTTATTTGAAAACTCGGAACTCATGTTATTATTTATTTGAGGTATTTAACGTGAACTTTTTGGTCCGACTTATTATATCAGCACACGAGAATTTCTAGGAGCGAGAGTGAAAGGGCCTATCAATTTTGTCGGGAAAGGTATTTTCACCCTACCTTCCAAGGTTATTTTACATGCCACAATCGACACGAGACCGATGATGGCTTTACTACCACTCCTAAGGAATTTGTGCTACTGAGTATTTACTCTTGTTGACACAGTGGCGGAAATATGTATATATTTTAGCACCGCGTCTTACTGTCCGTAGGGTTGTACGCCTATGTACTAATTACGCTAATAATGTGTTAGAAATTTGGAAGGTTGAATTTAGAGGAAGTGTACTCACATTTGCTTGTAGGTAAAGTGGAAAATCTTATAGGATAAACCCCCCTTAGAACACCTATCCGGGATCTAGCCCCGATCTCTACATAATCAGAAGTCTAGTATATTGCGAGAGTGACGCCTTAGACCGTGCGGCCACCGAAGTGGGTGGCATAAAAATATCACAATTTTTTTAAAGTCGTAGTCCGTTTAATCAACAATGTAAAGAGAAACTATACAGTAAAACATAGTAAAGTATTATTGGAAGCTTTTGATAACTTTTTAGCTGAACCTTTTTAATTAATAAATCAAATAAGACTTACCGGTACTTCTAGAATGCAAAATTTTAGTGACTTTAAATCAATGTTGACTGTCTAAAGTGGACATCCTATAATTAGTATCAAGGTTCAGCTACCAAAAGTCTCTTATTTGATTCCTAGCCACGTGAACATGTCGAGACACAGATAGTTTGGAAAGACCTAGGCACTAGAAACCTAAGGATGTGAAGACAAAGACAGTTTGGAAAGACCTAGGCACTAGGAACGTAAGGATGTCAAAACACAGACAGTTTGGAGAGACATAGGCACTAGGAACGTAAGGATGTCAAAACACAGACAGTTTGGAGAGACCTAGGCACTAAGAACGTAAGGATGTCAAAACACAGACAGTTTGGAGAGACATAGGCACTAGGAACGTAAGGATGTCGAGACACAGACAGTTTGGAGAGACATAGGCACTAGGAAAGTAAGGATGTCAAGACAAAGTCAGTTTGGACAGACCTAGGCACTAGGAACGTAAGGATGTCGAGACACAGACAGTTTGGAGAGACATAGGCACTAGGAAAGTAAGGATGTCAAGACAAAGTCAGTTTGGACAGACCTAGGCGCTAGGAACGTAAGGATGTCGAGACACAGACAGTTTGGAGAGACATAGGCACTAGGAAAGTAAGGATGTCAAGACAAAGTCAGTTTGGACAGACCTAGGCACTAGGAACGTAAGGATGTCGAGACACAGACAGTTTGGAGAGACATAGGCACTAGGAAAGTAAGGATGTCAAGACAAAGTCAGTTTGGACAGACCTAGGCGCTAGGAACGTAAGGATGTCGAGACACAGACAGTTTGGAGAGACATAGGCACTAGGAAAGTAAGGATGTCAAGACAAAGTCAGTTTGGACAGACCTAGGCACTAGGAACGTAAGGATGTCGAGACACAGACAGTTTGGAGAGACATAGGCACTAGGAAAGTAAGGATGTCAAGACAAAGTCAGTTTGGACAGACCTAGGCGCTAGGAACGTAAGGATGTCGAGACACAGACAGTTTGGAGAGACATAGGCACTAGGAAAGTAAGGATGTCAAGACAAAGTCAGTTTGGACAGACCTAGGCACTAGGAACGTAAGGATGTCGAGACACAGACAGTTTGGAGAGACATAGGCACTAGGAAAGTAAGGATGTCAAGACAAAGTCAGTTTGGACAGACCTAGGCGCTAGGAACGTAAGGATGTCGAGACACAGACAGTTTGGAGAGACATAGGCACTAGGAAAGTAAGGATGTCAAGACACAGACAGTTTGGAGAGACATAGGCACTAGGAAAGTAAGGATGTCAAGACAAAGTCAGTTTGGACAGACCTAGGCACTAGGAACGTAAGGATGTCAAAACACAGACAGTTTGGAGAGACCTAGGCACTAGAAACGTAAGGATGTTGAGATAGACAGTTTGGAGAGACCTAGGCACTAGAAACGTAAGGATGACAAGAACCACAAGGAAAATTTTGGGTTAACAAGGCGCCAGAAGGGCGTGATAGTGAAACTATAAGTGTCAGAAAGGTGTGATGATGAGATTAAGGGGAGTTGGTAAAACCAAGCAGTGGCGTGTTGATGTAACCAGACACTAGCGGTGGCATGTTGATGCAACCAGACACTAGCGGTGGCGTGTTGATGGATGTAACCAGACACTAGCGGTAGTATGTTGATATAACCAGACACTAGCGGTGGCGTGTTGATGGATGTAACCAGACACTAGCGGTGGCGTGTTGATGGATGTAACCAGACACTAGCGGTGGTGTGTTGATGGATGTAACCAGACACTAGAGGTAGTATGTTGATATAACCAGACACTAGCGGTGGTGTGTTGATGTAACCAGACACTAGAGGTAGTATGTTGATATAACCAGACACTAGCGGTGGTGTGTAGTCTTAAAGAGACCTTACAATATCTGAATGCTTGGTTTGAAAGGACATTATTAAGGTAGTTTTTAAGTTATTTGGTGAAACAACCGCGTGTTTAAACATTCTCCGTCAAATACTCTAATGCAGAACTTCCCAAACCCTCTATGACCACGACAATTACTTTTACAACAAACTTTCGCGACCCACCTATCTTTATTGGACATGAGACTTGATAGTATTGTTAAATCTAATTATGTCCAGTACATACTGTAGCTTCAGTGGTATCTATGAATGTATGTTAGGGGCAGTGGCGCACCCACAAATATACTTTGGGGGAAGCATTCAATCAAGGCTGTAGCCAGAATAAAATTTCGAGGGAAAGGGCGGGTTGGGGGTAAGAGGGAGCCCTGACCACCAGAGGCCGAGAATATTTATTAATACTAAATGAATTTAGAAGCTATTTGAAGTTAATTTAAGGTATTTAAAGGCACCTGTCTAAAATAATGCAAGCGTCCTTGCATAAAATGTATCGACAACATTAGTTGTGTGACTTTTTCCCCAATTGGTAATTTTATGTACTGTATAATGGTGTACCTTTTGAACATTTGGTGTAAGTCGTAAACCTTTTCTTAAAATGTATCCTATACATTCGACACATTTTCAGTGATAAATATTTTAGTTCAGATGATTACAATTATTTACTGTCTTGTAGGTGGGAGACGTGGGAGGGGGTGGTCAAATACTCTGTCTGCTCCCCCTCCCCTCTTGAACGCACCACTTGTGAAGAGCCGTCATTTGTATGAACCCAGGCTACTAGAAACCTGCCAGTACACCCCCTGTATGGGGTACATGCACTCCACATAATAATTACGGTCTAGGGCAGTGATTACCAACCAGGGGTCCCACGTATCACTGTCCGGGGTTCCACGAGAAATCGCTTTTTATTGGTTTGTCTACAATTTTTGGACAAAGTGGAAATATGGTAAGAGAACTGGTGTATCCAAAGAAGACAAAAAGAGTGTCGGTAATAAGCTAAAAGTGATGTTAGTAAGAATATTGATAGGATATATTCAAGTAATGAAGGACAGTAATTAATGAATAGAAATAAACGATAAATAATCTTGAAATATTATATTCAAAAATATGAGTTAATTATTATTTACCAGCCCTACTGGTTTACAAATATATTTTGTAAGTTACCCTGTCGAACCTAGTATGTGTCAGCCAGACCAGGTAGGAGTGCTTAGAGATTTGAAGAAATATTTTAGGGGTTCTTCCAAACAAATTAGGTTGGGAATCAGTGGTTTAGGGTGATACTAAGGGGTGAAATACACACACACGACAGAGCACACACGTACATTGGAACCAACCCGCACGTGTACAAACATAGCGTGTCATATCGGATGATAAGCCGGGAATATATCTCAAGTCCAAACTCCA
This sequence comes from Timema bartmani, assembly GCA_902151455.1. Classification (NCBI taxonomy): domain Eukaryota; kingdom Metazoa; phylum Arthropoda; class Insecta; order Phasmatodea; family Timematidae; genus Timema; species Timema bartmani. The sequence continues at coordinate 43,431 of CABFWB010005097.1, forward strand.
AAAAGAAGATCTTGATTGTGACTATATTTTAGTAACTCGCTTTGCTCGTTGGGGGCTTCGCATTGCATTGTATTGTATTTTCCACATATTATTTTAGTTTCTCCATACTTATAGGGCAGCTAGAATCATAAAATTTGGCACGCTTATGGCAATTGTATGTGCCAACATGCCTGCCAAATTGTATGATTCTATCTGACCCATAAGTGGATCATAAAATTAAAAAATGTGTGGAAAATGTGCAAAATTTACCTAAAATTAAAAAAAAAAAATCAAGCTCTATCTAAGGTATAACCGATGGAGATACGACAAAAAGTAATAGCACCAAACTTGTGGATCTCACCAAATCCGCAGCTGCTGGTGCAATCCGGTTTTCAATAGGTCTTACCGTTTAGCCACAAGAGACCTCCAAATAAAGGTCCGCACCGACTTTAAGGTTGCTCCACCACTTTGAATTTTTTTCGGGGGCTAAATTTCTTAATTTTTTTTTACTTTTTGGAATTTTCCCGTCGGTTACAGGCTAGAAGCTATAAGTATGCCAAATTTCAAGTTTCTAGCTCATCTGGAAATGGGTAAACATTAATGTCAGTCAGTGAGTGAGTGAGTCAGCAATGTGGCTTTATAGTAGTATAATGAGCAGCTACAAATTATGTCATTTACTGTCGATTACAATGTTCAGCCGATATAATTGTTGAACGGTATCCTTAAAACTAAACAAATTATAGTATTTTGTGAGTGTCACTGCGCCTTACTACCCATCCGGGCTATTCCTATATTTACATTAACGGGGTAGGTATGAGTAAACTAGAATTCAAAGAAAGAGTGCCCACATTAATTGCTTAAAAAGAGCGTGGGAAACTATTCAAGGAAAAACCACCCTTACTACAGCATACCGGAATCCGAGCCCTGACCTCTGGAAATTCAGCATATTACGAGAGTACACATTATATTGTGTGAACATTGGCTAGATTTTGTGAGCCTGTATGTTATTCCATAGCGGGGGAGTTCAATCCTGAAGATTATTCTGTCTGCTAAGTAAAAAATAACTAAGACTTGTTCAAAAACAATAAATTGTCTAGATCTAGAAAACTTAAACGGGGACACACCAAAGTTTGTTCATTGACACCAATCAACAAGGACACAAAAGTCCCTTCCCTGCAACTAATTAACGGTGCCAAACCATAGCTCCTTCAATGCAACTAATCTACATGCCACTCCAAAGTCCCTCCAATGCAACTAATCTACATGCCACTCCAAAGTCCCTCCAATGCACACTAATCTACATGCCACACCATAGTCCCTCCACTGCCACTAATCTACATGCCACACCAAAGTCCCTCCACTGCCACTAATCTACATGCCACTCCAAAGTCCCTCCACTGCCACTAATCTAAGTTGACACACCTAGTTTCTTCTACTCACACTAATCCACGGTGACACCTGCTATGATCGGAGACACAGTGTGTTCTTCTTGCCGCTCCATCTTCATGTTATGTAATGTTAGGATGGCATGTAGTGATGTATGTAGGCCTATGTCCCATCCATATCTGTGAGAAGACTGGCTGGTCACACAGCTACGACACTCACTCAATCTCAATTAACAGCAATTTATTTCTATTAACAGCCGGTCACATGTATCACAACCAAGAAATGGCTTCTTTTTTGAGCTACAAAGAAAGAGGGAGGGCATGGGGATGGGTGGGGGAGACAGGACCTTCCCATCCATTAGGTGAACCTAGGCGGTCACCCAGGGCGCGAAGTTCCTGGGGACGTTTTACAACAAAATGTGTGTTTTTTGTATTTACAAAATAGCTATTTAACTTAAATAAGCAAATAGTTATTTCTAAGTAAAGAAATAACAACTAAATATTCTAATTTTAAGATGTTTTTAAAAAAAATAATGACTAACAACATAATCATATTTATGGTTTTATGACATCCGGGGTCGCGTTTTCGGCGAATCACTTTGATATTTAATCAAAAGTTTAGGAAAATACTTAAATAAAAGGAAGGGAAGAAGGGATAATATTTTTTCAATAATTGAGTAAGGGGGAGAAAGGTGGTTCATTTGTATTTTTGATTTATTTATCTCCTTTTATTATTTTATATATTTTTTTTGGTCCGTTATTTTGGCACGCTTGTTGTTATTTATTATTATTATTATTATTATTATTATTATTATTATTATTATTATTATTATTATTATTATTATTATTATTATATATACAGAATACAACTGAGGCGCAAATTTTAAATCTCGCCTTGGCCGCGTGAAACCCTTCCACCAGGTCTGGAGGTAGTTTCTATAGCCGATTTTAATACAGAATTTCAACATGGAAATCACCCGTTTTAGTGGCCGCACGGTCTAAGGCGTCAATCTCGCAAGAGACTGGACTGCCTAGCGCGCGGAGAACGGGGTCCTAATTAGAGTTGGGTGTATTGAGTTTTTTTTTACTAAATGATTTTACATTATCCCTCCACACAAATGCGGGTACACTTCCTCTTAATTCAACCTTACTCATTCCTAACACGTTAGTGCAATTATTAGTGGCAACAAGCAAAATGTATTTTCGTATAAATGTCTCCAAAAGTAAGGTGAGAGTATTTGATAATAACGGGTTAGGATTGTTTTTTAGTTACTTAACGTGCACTTTCTGAGCCGACTGATTATATCTGCACGTGACTTATAAACTAACTTAAATCTAGAACAGACACAACACCTAGCCCTCAACTGTTAAACTTACCTTTGTGACAGTGGAAACCCACATTTCACCGATGATAACTTTTTCGGCCATATCAGGAATCGAACTTGGGACCCTTGGCTCAGTAGACAGACACGCTACCGACTGATCAGGAAATAATTGTCAACTTAGTATGAATGGAAAACTGTTAGAACAAGTGACTTATTTTGTGTATCTGGGCAGAATGTTCTGTAAAAATGGAAGGATAGATGATGAACTCGACAGACGTGTGATTGATTGCATCTCGGAGAGTAGTTGGATGTATGTGGACTATTGCAAAGAATGAAGTAGTATCAAAAGAGGCAAATATGGTAATATATAAAAGTGTGTTACCGCCAACATTATTTTATGGATGTGAAATGTGGGTTTGTCGGGAGAAACACAAGAGCAGGATGAATGGGGATGGAATGAAATAGCAAAGAAATGTATGTGGAAAAACTCGTATGAACAGAGTCAGTAATTAATGGGTGCTGAAGGAGTGTGGTTTGAAAGGGAATCCAATAGGTCAACGGGAAAGAAGCGTGTTTCGTTGATTTGGCATGTTAAGAGGCTGAGTGTGAAACGAGTGACGAAACAAAAATATGAAGGTAGAGTGTGTGGATCAAAAGGAAGGGGTAGGCCATATATGTTGGGCTAATTGTTGTAGACGAATGTGTGAAAAAGATAAACATTAAGAGTTTTATTAATAAAAGAGCATGCATGACTCGGTGCATGAATGGGGAATCCCGCACATGCGCCATTGTTGCTCTAGGATTTTAAGTCGTCAAAATGTGAATGTTATGTTTGTTAGTTTTCCCAGTGCTGTGGGATGTCGACACGTCGTTACATATTAGACAATCACCAAACTGGCACGAAGACAGTGACAACTTCTAACAGGATGGAGCATCGCTCCACTGGCACCGGAAATTTGGAAATTACCTCGATGAAAATAATCCGAAGAGCTGGATTGCCCGCGCAACAGGCGACAACTTGAACGTCACACACAAGTCTGTCACCACGGCGTCCCGATCTAACACCACGGGACTTTTTTTTTTATGGGGATATGTCAAAGCCAAGGTATTCGTCCCTCTGCTTCCTGTTTATTTTGCTGATCTGAAAAAATGTATCAGAACCCGCCTGTTGCTGGAGTTGATAAAGATATGTTAACGCGTGTTTGGAAATAATTCGACTACCGCGTTGATGTGTGCCTTGCGACAAAGGATGCTCACGTCAAACCTTTGTATTATTATTATTACTATTATCACCGCGTCTTACTACCCGTTCGAGTTGTACACACTTACGTTAATGTGTTAGGGTGATTGTGAGATGAAATGGAGGACCTACAGTTTAACGTGGAACCCGAGCCACGGTGGAGGCCTGGCACCCAACACATTCACAAGTTGTGATTAATACACATCTTGTCAGAGGTGAAGGAAGGGTTTGGCAATCAGATTGTGTGCCGGGACCAAGGATTGAACTCCAGACCCCCAATGCGGAAGTCTAACACTTTACCTCTAGACCGCCAGGTCACCCGAACCTTTGTAAGTTTCTGAAACAAACTTCAAGAGTTTCCCTACATAACGGNTTCAAGAGCTTCCCTACATAACGGTGTATTGTGAGTGTCAGTATCTTAGATAGTTTTAGGTTTGATAAAATACTGAAATTGTCTATTTCATTTTTAATAATTGATGGGTACAGGGAAATAAGGAACAAGTCCAATTTTAACTCAAATTGATTCAGTGCTGCCATCTATTAGACAATCATGAAACCTTTCTAATGCACTTTATATTATGGGTAAGAGAGGTATCTGTCATATTTAAATTAACTTTTGAAAGAGTATTTGCTGAGGTCCTTACGGGGTTTGAGATATAAAAAGTTGCTGTCCTAGACAATGTGTGTAGTGTGACTTCTCCCCTTTTCCCTTCAGTTGTAATTTGTATATTTGTGTGTTACTTGAACGAGCAGTAAGACGTGCTAAAAAAAACCCAAGAAAACTGTTTCCTGTTTGAGAGGAAGAGATAAGGGTTATACCCTCTGGTCTTAATAAATGAAAATCAAACTATAGTCTATTTTCACGTATTCATACGTCAAGTCATGTTATCTGCTGCATTATTTAGTGTTTCACCTGTTCAGATTATATAAATACATGATGGGGTAGAGATGAGGAAGGAAGAATTTTAGAGGTAATCTACCCGCGGAAACAGAGAGGGAAACCATTTAGGAACAACCATCTTCAGTATTCCCGACCTAGATTCTAACCCCATCTCCCCATCGTCAGCAGTCCAATCTAACACGAGAGTGACGCCTTAGACCGTTCGGCCACTGAAGCGGGTAGTCATAATAGTACTCGTAAAATATTAACAACGGTGATAACAACGAAAAAAAAATTATGGTTTGTGTTTTCTAAAAGGACCCTTTCAAAGAAAATAGTACCGTTGGTTTCTTACCTAAGTCCGGGACTCCCTCTTGAAGGGGCGGCAGTGGCGAGCGTACTTTTCCTGGGGTCCACTCTAGCGTAGACGTTACGAGAGCCGACGTTGGAGCCCTTGGAAACAACTTCCACCTTCCCCCTCTGCTCACCAAGCACCTCACCAAGGCACAGCCTCTGAACCGCGCACTTCCGCACGAACCCGTAGTACAGGAACATTCAAACTCCCTTCCCCTCACTCGCGAACCCGAGTTCGTCGCCAGTCGGCATTGTAGTTTCTGCAAAAGTGAATAAATATCACGACACAATCTTACATATACTCCATTCACGGTAGGAATTACGCTCTGAAAGGTCTTTTTTCCTACAAAAATCCTACTATATAATAGCTTTCTGGTAGGGAAAAAGGCCTATCAGAAAACAATTCCTTCGCTGAACAGATTTTACTTTCTCATATAGGCTTATATCATTCTTTTAACGAGTCTTACTACCCGTTCGTGTTATATGCCTATGTACTAATTACACTAATGTGTTAGGGATTATGAAGGTTTAATTGAGAGGAAGTGCATCCGCATTTGCTTGGAGGGAGCTTTAGGGAAAACCACCCTCAGTACACCCGACCGGGATCGGACCCCGATCTTCCTGTCCTCGGCAGTCCAATCTAACACGAAAGTGACGCGTCAGACCACACGACTACCAATGTGGGTAAAAATGGGTTGTTAAATTAGTTTTTCTAAAGACAATTTTTGTTATTGCTATTTATATTGTTAAATACTCCCCAGTTATTAATTTTGAACAAAATCGTTAGAACCATTATATAAAGATTTGAGAGTTTTCAAAATTTGTTCATCAATAGCCTCCTTAAAAATCACTCTTTCACCTTGAAGTATGGACACATAACATCTAAACATCAAGTTTGAACGAAATCCATCAAACCATTTCACAGGTACAAGACATGGGTGGGGGGTGG
>CABFWB010005098.1:0-49538 GCA_902151455.1 Timema bartmani
TTTACTATATTATTTTGGGGGGGGGGGTAAAAATGATACTTTTTACCTCCCCCAATTTTTTGGGGGGGTAAAATTTCCCCCCGTACCTCCTAGTTCCTGCGCCACTGCCCATCACTGACAATAGCAAAGCCCAGTGTTGAAGGACTCAAGCTGGCAAAAGTAGCTCAGCGAAACCCCTTGAGGTGGAGAGTCTGTTTCTTTCTTGTCTGTGGCCTAGGACATATAATACTACTCTCTTTTAGCCATAACAAAACGGTTTTAAAGTACCTACTTACTGTTTCGTATTTCTAGATAGTAATTGCTGCCCATTTTAATTTTCAAAAACTTAAAACCCATTGACAATGAAGTTATACTCGTTTAAATCTAACACAAGAAATGATGCTGTTTTGAAATTGGTGCACAAATTCTCGGCTTATTGGTCGTAACCAAACTCTTAAGTCTGGTCAAGGAAACTGTTACCAAACCGAGCTCTGGTATCCTCTGTCATAAACATCTTGTTAACATCAATACCAAGTAAACCACAAAAATGCTGTTGTCGTAAACATCGATTCTAGGTCAACCAAACACGCCTATTCTTTATATCAATTTCCTTTTTCTCCATTTGTGTTTTCTGGTTTCCATTTTTAGGAAGTTGCAGTTGTTTCACACTCCCTCCTGATAAGTTCCGATAGGATTAAACTTTGTTCGGCAGATTGTATGTTAATGATCTCTGTTCTTCAAGAGGCAGCCATTAGCTCTTTGTCCAATCGCAGCAGTGTAAAATGTGAACTGTGTTGTTCTTTTCATTGTAAAAGCCATATTGTGTTCATTCTTTTATATGTTTCTATCCACCTTTCCTATGCCTTCTTCCAAATATAGCAAAATGTAGCCTGGAGGTAAAAAGAGGTTTTTCTTGTAGAAATATATTACTATTTTTCTAGATTCGGTTTGGTGACCACATGGTCAATAGACTAGACTGCTAAAGATGGGGAGATCGATGTTTAATCCCAGTCGACTGTAATTAGAGTGGTTTTTCCTAAATGCTTTCCCACTCTCCCTCCACACAAATGTGGTTACACCTTCTCTAAATTCACCGTTTATTTTACATCCATTATTGTTTCCAGCCTGTGGCCAGGGTCACTTTTTTACTCAAACCATATATTTTCCACTACCGGCTGGCTAGGCCTGTCGTAGCTTCATATACCTTATAATCTAACTTTAGACTAGGACAGACACAACATCCAGTCCTCGGCCATTAATTCATCACTGTGAAAGGGTAAACCCACATTTCACCATATGATACATTTTTCAGAATCCCACATTAAAAAACGGTTCAATTTAACACAATGGAGAGAGTTTTACAGCATACATTTAAGTTTCAACAATTCACTTATCTTTGATCGATAAAGACATTTGTACTGGGAAGGACCAAATGTTGTGGAGTAAATCTTAATTTAATTTGTAGTAAACAAAATACTGCTTCAAATATTATACAGATTATAGTGTTGTTTACATTTACATTCAAAATGTTAAGCTAATTTTAATTGATTAATATAGGTCTAAATAATTTAAGTAATATTCCATTTTGTTAATATGTTTTTACTTTACTCATGTGCAGGTTGGGTTAGGGGATGTCACAACAGAGAGGGGTCAATTAGAAGAGATATTCTGGAGGTCAACCCTAACTGGCCCATCAATCCCTGATCCAAATGACCTTGAGAAAGCTGCGAAAGAGGCCATTATCAAGCTGTTTGCTGTGAGTGTTATGCTTTCAACCTTAGTGACCGTTTGATATATCAATTAAAGATTAGTTGGCAATTGTAAAATACTCTGGTTCGCATAGAAATATTCCAGGCCTGTTAATTTACTGTTCAAGCAAATAACACACTTGTTTGATTCAAATATTCAAATACAACAGGCCAATGGCTTGAATCAATATTAAATCGTTTTAAAAGTAGAAATATATTGAAAGGAGGATAGGAGGCCTGATACACAGTGAAAATTACTCATTATGTGTGGTGTGTTCTAGTTGGGAACTTTAAGGCCTATATTTTTCTAGTAAGTGTATCCTTTATTTTAATTTCACTATTTATTTTTTATTAAATATAGCCGTTTGGTGCCCTTTTTTATATTATTTTCACATTAATTATTAATAAGACTTAGTGGGTAAATATGAGAACGGAAAGAATAAATAAATCAGTACTAGCCAGGAGAGTGTACTGGAAACATGGAGGGGGGTCACAACTTCAATACATCCAACTATGACCGAACCATTCAAACCTTGAACTGGCGCGCAACTAACCCTGCCGCCTGAAAGCTGCTGGAGAAACTTCTTCACTTTAACATGATTTTACCTTGAAGTGTGTCATGAAGAAACTTTTCAATGTGGATCTAGGAAATATTTGCTTCAGTGCTATTTCCTAATTTGAGTAGACTATTGTAATAAAAAAAATAAGAACAGCAGTTGAAGCTATTCTATTCATAATTATGGGACAATTTCAACAACCAGACCCTAGACCATTAATTTAATACTAAACTGAATGTATAAATGCTATTAATAATATAGGTGGGTCAAATCCACTATTTTATGAAGCCGAATCTGCAATTTACCCTCAAATTCCAAATCTCTAATCCGAATCTTGGAAAAAATTATAAACATAAGAGGAAAATGAAATATGATGGAATACTAGAAGATGGAAATAGTAACTAAATTCTTTCTTATAATCCATTTATAATTACATTCATACATTCATACATTATATAAAATTATTTAGCCATTGGGCCACCTCATTTTTATACATTCATACATTCAGTAAGTGTTAAATTACTGGTCTGGGTCCTGGTTGTTAAGTTCATCCTTTGATCATAATTGGTTCTGAACCACAAATAAGCAATATTACAGCTCTAAACAAATTTCATTTGATAAATTGAAAAAAAAATTTTTTTTAAGGTTTTGAGTCTCAAATTGCAGAAATCCTCAAATATCAAGGGTTTGAGAGATTCAAGAATTTGAGGGTCCATTCCTGATGAACAGATAAAGGATTACAAATATTTTTTTTTTAACATTTAGCTATTATTTCTATTTTTTCCTTTGAGGTTCATGACATGTCCTAGGTTAGGATTCAAATTCGACACTCAGGATTTCAAAGTTAAATTGAAGACTTGTATTCGTAAAATTGTGTATTCGACCCAACTCTACGTTCACATTCGAGTCTTAATTCTATCTATGAGTCCCGAATTCAAATAATTCCAATGCAATGGTTAGCTCTGGCTTGTAGCCAAAGTAAGTATAGTTTGTCAAAACTGTGAACTGCTCTCATCACTCAGAATAGTATTCAATGGCCAGTTATTTATGAAATTATATTCCCATGTGAAATGTATATTGCAAAGCCTATATATGATTGGTCAAATCGGGTCCAGCTGGAGGAGAACATATCACACATACAGTTCTAACAAGTTATCTATACTCTGGCAACACTCGATACAATGCCATTAACACTAAAACAAATTATATCCAAAATGTATACAAAATTGTAATAATTAGACCTACCGTGGAAGGCCATCTCAAACAATAATATCAATTATGTAATGATAACTTAGCAAATTGTAACATTAAATTTTATCCTTGAATGTGAAAAACAATAAATTTTATCCTTGTGAAAGTGAAAGACAAATATTATCCTTGAATGTGAAAGAAATTGCTATTTTTTTTCACAGAGGCTCTAACAACTTTGTTTAAATTAGACTCATTAATAGTATAATAGATTACAACTATTACTAATTATTACTGTGTAAAGGACCAAGTTGAATGTATATTTTCTAAAAATAACTTAAGGTTTCCAAATTAAATTTTAATTATTTTAACAAACTTTTTTTTTTGTCACTAACAAAAAATAAAAATAATACTTTATCATCTTTTTTGAAACTGTGCATGGCTAAATTATAACAAAGGATATTAATACTATTTGTTTTTGCTCACATTTGTAAAAATAACTATTTTTTTATACTTATTAATAAAATATGTACATATAAGAAACTTAGTGCAAAATGATGTCATCAAATTATTGTGTTATTTCAGTTGGCATGTCGCTCAGATCAACAAGCTCGAGCAGTGGAACTGTGCAGTTTGATGCAAGGTCCTCAAGTTGTGCAGCTAGCCATGAAGTACGCCTCCAAATTGGGAAAATCTCATCTGGCCGATCGTATTGCTGATATGGACTTTTCACATTTGGATGAGCAACAAAGAAGGTACTGAGCTAACACAATGATGTTCTTTTAAACATAACACACCTGCATCGGTGGTTGTAAAGTCAAACCCATCATGTTTGTGCTAGGCTTTATTTACGGTGATAAGAAGATCTGGGTTCAGGGGGGGATTGGCAAGTTCCAAACATTCCAAACCACATATAACAGCCCATAATATACATACCATATTGATCTGAAAAAAGGCCGTACTTTTTTCCCCAAAAATAGCCTTTAATAAAACCTTAGTGAAGCCTATAATCACACTCTTAGGTAATATTTAACAAATAATACTGTACCTTTGAGAACTGTATGTAGTTATATCGATATATTTTGAAATAGTTTATAATCTCCACAACAGATAGTGCTCATAACTGCTTAGCTTCACAATGTTATTTAAGAAAAGTTGGACCTTGACTCTAATAATAAAAATTAAACTTTGAGCCAAAATAGTTGACAGAATGAAATAGTCAAACCTTATATAGCTGCTACAACTACATTTTACAACTTGTTTTTAGAGACTTTTGGTTGCTGTCTCTTGGCTACTTTTATTCTATTGTGATAAGAATTTAATGTATCTTTTCCAGACATTTTTTTCCTTTCAAAGGGATCAAATTTTTAGGGTGCAGCTCATATTCAGGGGTGATTTATTTTTGGGTCAATACGGAATGAATTAATACGACTGAAGTTATGTTTCATTTTAAACTGAAGTGCTGAAATGAAGTTAAGTAAATTGAATTCCAGGGCTATTTCAGCTCATTATCAATGATTGTCACAATTCAGTCCACTTAATAGATCCGTTTCTACTTTCTAATTACATTAGATGAAATACTTTTAAATTAGCAGGCAAAAGCTGTGAACTATTTTAGAAATATTTAGGTTTGTAAAATGAATCTCCACCCACTACTTTTGTAAGTTACAAAGCCAGTAGCAGTCAGTGTGTTTTTATGTTTGGCTTAATGTATCTCTATAAGGAAAACCTCTTTTCGCTTTATGAGGTAATTGTATTATAATTGAAAGAAGGCATAGTAAAGGTGGATAGAAACATAAAAAAAGGATGAACACAATATGGCTTTTACAATGAAAAGAAGAACACAGTTCACACTTTACATTCGCATCCAATGTCCTTTTCCTGTGCTTATCCTTTATGTTATACCTTTTACATATTCCTATCTGTGTGTCCTATTAGTCTTTGCAATTTTCCATTTTTTGCTCCCCCCCTCTTTTAGGAAGTTGTGTTGCGCGTTTCACACTCCTCCTTGATGAGTTCCGATAGAATGAAACCTGAGTCGGGGGATTGGGCGGAGACGAACCATTTTCTTTAAGAGGCAACCATTACCTCTTTGTCCAATGACAGCAATTTAAAGTGTGAACTGTGTTCTTCTTTTTGTTGTAAAAGCCATTGTGGTCGTCCACTTTTATATGTTCCTATCCACGTTTCCTATAACCTTCTTCCAAATATAATACAATTACTTCATAAAGTGGAAAAAGGTTTTCGTTTTAGAGATTTATCATAAGTGAAATAATATTAGTAAGATGGTTAAAAGTAAAGGAATATGTTTTCGTTATAGAGATTTATCATAAGTGAAATAATATTAGTAAGATGGTTAAAAGTAAAGGAATATGTTATGTAAAGCCAAGGTCTTGTGTTAGTTGGAGATTATTATTTACTATCAATGCAAGTATAAAACCTATTCTTGTGTAATCTTTTTTCCATGACTGAGCAACACTAAATTAGCTTTACCATTTTTATATAAATCCCCATTTCAGATACATATACAAACCAATACAGTTATTTAGTTTGTTTATTTCACCAGACTACTTTCAAATTATTTATTTTTGTTTTAGTGTGAATGAATATGATAGACAACCAACCCACTTCCAGAACAACCAACAAAATGGCTACAATTACAATGATAGCTATAATAACTATGTTAGTCCAAACCAAAGTGTTAATGAAAGTCAAAACTTGACACAAGATGAGAAAGTAAATTCATCACCAGGTAGGTAATATCAAAACTAATAATATGGTGGATGTGATTTGGTACTTTTAATGAACCTTTATTAATTGTTAAAATTGCAGTTATGTTTACCTGTATTTTATTAGTGTGTGCCCGGTTCACATCGTGGGAGGCAATTTTAATGTACCTGGCCATATTTGATTAGTAATGTCATTACTCCTAAACAATAACAAAATGTTTGAGAGGAGATTTTGAAAGTGTATCTAAAGGTAAGGAAAATATTTGTAAGAAATAACATTTTGTACAAACTTGGTTTTTCTTTCATAAGGATATTTTATTATTTATATAACTTACATTGATAATATTAAATTATAATTTTTTTTATCAACTATTTTATCTTGCAGTTCATTTGGTTAGAAACAGGAATGCTAAAATTTAAATGAATAGTTAAAAAGAAAACAGTCAAATTAATTTTTACCAAACAGAGCTCCCTTAGAACATAATTGCTATATTTGGAGATGGGTTGATTTGACTATTTTATGAATTCAAATCTTAATTTTATTTTCGAATTCCAAATGTTAGAAAACTTGGTAAGTATAGGAGTTATATTTTACTACAGTAGTTCTTAGGTTGTGTGACACCTTAGCTCAGTTGGTAGCATGTCTGTTAATGTGTTCATTAAAATATTCACAAGATTGTTCGTGAGGTGAAAGTTTTAGAAGTTAGCATGTGCTGAAACGTTAAGAGTCCAAGTTTCTCATAAGAGGTGGGAGGGTAGGGTATTAGGCATGTTAGATTTTCCACATCTAACAATTTTTTTTAAATGATTATTTTATTCATGCTTTGTATATGAGGTGAAAGATTCAGTAGATTCGAGGATTCAAATGGCCCATCTCTAATTTATATAAAATTATAATGCATCAACTAAAATATAAATCTTAAACAAGTTGATGAAAAGTCTAAAAACATAAGTTGACCCATTAAAATATAAATACAAAAATATAAGATACAATATAGAGTGGTACAAACAATGTTCTTCCAGATGTGTTTTGAAATAAAAGAATAATTATTAGGTTAACATCTGCCAAACTTCCAAATAAATTAAATTAAGTGGTTAAGTAATGTAGAATACTCTAAATCTTATCTGTGCCTTTGTCCCATTACTCCTTTTTGATATCCAGCACTGGAAAGATGCTGGATTACTTCATTCTGACATGTTTTGGTACTATTATACCATAATCATGGATACTGCAAATGAAATTAAAGAAGGCATGGAGATAAATTAAGACTAATGTTATAAAAGAAGTATTGTGAAATACTATTAATTTGTTATAAATTAATAAAGAGAAATCATTAAAACAAACAAACTTACTTATGTCGTCATGAAAAACACTATGTGTTGTTATGATGGCTAGATGTTATCTAAATAAGGTGTGGTCAGATGGAGAAAATATGTGTAAAAACAAAAGACGTATGACAAGCAAACTATAAAAGGAAAAGTTTTCAAGACCACAGTGTGAAAATATTAGGTTATGAAACTACTATTGAAACCAGTTGAATGTCGAATGATCTATGGAATTAAGGATAGATAAAATATTGGAAATGAATATGGAGAAAAAAAAAGGTACTAATCTTCTTGACTCCGGCTCAAACGGGTCTTTTTTTCTACAACGGAAGGTAGAGCAGGATAAATGAGGTTACAAGATTTTGATGTTTTTGGGAGGGGCAGCTTTGTCTAGTAATGCTACACAGAAAGAGCAAATTCTTGATTTTAAAATGAAATTAAAGTGGGTACGGGTGTATAGTAAAGTTAGATTAATAATATATCTTTTAAAAAGACATGCTTCATTATTTTATTGTTTAAAATGAAAAATTAATTTTTTTAGCGCCATGTCTTACTACCTGTTTGGGTTATACGCTTATATACTATTTATGCTAATGGTTTTAGGGACTAGGAAGGTTATATTTCTAGGAAATGTACCCACATTTGTATGGAGGGAGTGTGGAAATCCATTTTGGAAAACCACCCTCAGTACACCCGACCGAGAGTAGCACATTAGACCATGTGGCCACTGAAGCGGGTTATATCTACTTAATAATAATTGAATAATTAAAATGGCTAAGTTGTATGTACAAAGCACTGCTAATCTAATAGTGAATAGTTTAGAAACAAGCAGACATGTCATAATATTAAAAATAGGAAAAATGTTAATTTTGTTTATGCCGATTATATTGTTTTTTTAATAGAGAAAGAAAACATCCTTATCACAGCTAAGAGGAAGGCCCAACAAGAGAATGAAGGTATAAATAACATTCGGCCAGCTCCAGTCCTGGGTTTGAGTCAAAGTCAAAAAAAACTTAATCCTTTCAAAAAGTGTGCAGGGAAATCAGAAGTCGGTCGAGGACTGGCTAATCTTGCCTCATCTGCCAACAAAATAAAAGTAAACTCTTCAAATGGACAGTTCAAAATCAGCTTGAATTCGTCTACCCAGAGAAAAAGGCCAGATAACAATCATAAACAGCCAAAAATTACAGAATTAACCAAATCTGAATCTTCTCCTAGTAACAAAGAACAAGAAATAAAAAAGGTAATATTAATTTGGTTTTTCATTTTTCTTCCTATTTCAATTCTATGAGCTAGTTTACATATTAAAGTATAAATAATAGATGTCACTCATTATCATCAAGTGATTTTGATAAGTAAAATAACCACCATGTAGTTTAAAAACATTTTAAGTTCATAGTGTCGTTTAAAATATCAATGCAGAATTTTCTTCTTTAAAGTATTTTAAAGTATATCACTCTTAAACTTCCTTAGTGGAAATATTGACATGTAATGCTGCATTGGTCCAAATATAGTGCATCCCCCCCCCCAATGTCCTTGCACAAAACTGTACTCGTATTATTGTATATATGTATATATTTAGCCTAAATTTTTTCACTGAAAAAAACTATCAGATTTCTACAGAAGTATATTTTGTGGCATACTATAACGGCTGGCAGGAATAAGTGCATGTGCGTGCGTCTAGTAATAAGCTCAAGTAAAAAAACTTAGTGAGAATTCCTTAAGGATATTTGAGGATTCGAGACTTAAATTTCAAAAAAATATTTTCAAGTGAAATTTGTTTTAGAACTTTAATACTGCTTATCGGTGACTCAGAACCAACTATACTCATTGATGACAGGATAGGATTACAGGATGCCAACAAGTTTGATGTCGCTGAGGCTTATGTTTGACATTGTATAGAGAAAAATGAAAATGTTAGGAGTGCCTGCGCATCAAGACAAGCATTCAGAGGGCCTAACATAGCTGTGTCAAATTTATTCTAAGGTTTTACCGCATGGTATATTCAAGACCTTTTATTTTTCATGTAGAACACCTTCAAAATACTAGTGCCGTATTACATATGCGGGCCAATATGATATATCAAAGATAATTTTACTGGCAACACATTGCCATCTAATTGTTTGCACTTTCAGGTTGATAACCCGATAACATTTGTTGAGTGGTTTTCTCAAGAAAAGACAGCACTGCAAGAAGAATTCCCCAACCTTGGTCCAGCAGATCTCACTAAACAAGGGATGAAACGTTTCAAGGAGATTAGAAATAAATTAAGTCCACAGGTATGCAGGTGTAGTTTTAGAAATAAATTAAGTCCACAGGTATGCAGGTGTAGTTTTAGAAATAAATTAAGTCCACAGGTATGCAGGTGTAGTTTTAGAAATAAATATAAAAATGTGATAATCTCACTTATTATAGCCCTGAGTTGGACAACAATTGTGGAGATATATTACTATTTTATGAATATTATTTAGTCCCAATTTTGATTTATTTGAACAAAATTATTAAATAAAGAAAACTTTGTATTTTAATACTGGTATAACTTGACACCTTTTAGTATTTAATTTATAACATAATTGCTAAAATTTATCAATCATTTATGATGCAAGTAAAAAATAGGAGACCCAAACAGATACCCATGTTCTTGGTGTTTAATCAGTGAATGAATGAAGAGAGGCATGCTTTTTCTTTCTCCCTTGTTTCAGAAAAACTTTTACTGTTAAATTTATCTGATATTTACCATGATATACGACCTTGCCATAGACTATAATTTTATCACATGGACCAACAGTATTGAATAACTTAATAAATCCCTGAATACAAAATTTGGAACAGAACTAGCAAAAATTTGATCCTGCAATTCTGTTTATCTAAATTTAAATGTGCAAAGTGTGGGTCGGGTTTTGAGTCAAATTGTACCAACTGCAAAGATAAACATTATCTGCCAAGTCCCATGAAATGAGATTGAATTTAGTATGAAATAAAATAAAGCAATATTAATTTGTATGAGTAATTGCACTGTAAATTAATAAACTAAAATTAGAATTGGTTATCTAATTTTTTTAATAAATTTATTTTATGTAAATAAGGTGTTTTTATTTTATGATTAAGGTTCCAGACACAATTGCATCAAATGACACTGATACAGCGGAAGAGGATTCAAAAAAGAGGAAGACGAATTGTGAAACAGAAGCACAAACTAATATACATGAATTAGAGCCCCTGAAGAAAAAAACAAATGTTTCGTTAAAACTTTCATCGTTTGTGTTTAAGAAGACTGAATGACAATGTATATATAATATCGTGAATCTCTGAACAAACTAGTGTAAATAGTTAATTATTATTATTGTTATTATCATTTTAATTTGTGTATTAATATTTTGTTTAAAATTGCTCTCTCAGTGTTTGTACACACACAAATAAAGGATTTTTTAATATACATTTTAATAGTTACAGTATTAATAATGTCAAAAGTTTCTAGGTAAAAAATAAACTTTTAACATATATTAAATACTTAATTGATACTGAATTATTGTTGTGTTGCTTGCCATAGTGACTTAACATTTTTCATCAAAGTATCAATCATTATTAAATACTGACCAAATTCAGGATATTTTTACTTTGAAAACTCTTTTTAAGGTTGTGTATTCATGTTATTTTTAAATTTAGTAAAAAAATATAAATATGCAATTTTTGTTGATTTCTTGATTTGATTAAAACAATAAAATAGTTGCCCTAAAAAAAGTTGTTTAAAGTTTTATTTAACATAAAAGTAATTTATTTTATAATTTTTATGGCTTTTTTCAAATTCATAACTAGAATAATTAATAAAGATCTTGTTTTGACAAGGCCCAATAATTACGCAAAACATTGAAACTGATATAAATAGGGAAAGATAAACAAATTAAGTGAAAATAGGGTGAGAAAGCCCAACTAAAGAAATTATCAATGCTCTACAACGAGCTTTCTTTCTTTAGGATTTGATGCATGCATGTCTTACTAAGTTGTATTGGCTCATTTGGCTGTGCTATTATGCAAACATTTGTTAGAGAAAAAGGATGAGAAAACAAATGCCCTGGTGTTTGCGGATGCTGTAATGATATGGGGAGAATCAGAGAGAACTACTGAGGAGATCGGATTAGAGGAGAGATGAATTTGACAAATTTGGATCTTAAATAACTAAATCTAAAATAGTGTGCCTGGCAGCGAGAAAAGAATAAAAGAAATAGTCCAATTGTAATTGGGAGACCATAACATCAAATTTGTAGAAAAATTTAAAGTATCTTGGAGGTATAATCTCAAAAGATAACACAATTACACAAGAGAATGGCTGCAGGATAAAAGTGGCGGTGAACTATGACAGTTGTATTTGCCAACTTTTATGGGACGAGAGGCAAAATAACATTACATAAAACATATCTCCTGACCAGCCTAACCTACAGACTGGAAGCAGCAGCCCTGACCAAGGGAGACAACAGCCGAGTACAAGCAGTCAAAATTAAATTCCTTTGAACGAGTGTTCAGAAAACCAGACATGACAAAAGCACAAATGAAGAAATACACCTAAAAATAGGATTACAACAAGGTGTAATTGACCTGCTGGAGGTGCCATGCCTGAAGAGGTTTGGTAATATGACGAGAGCGACACCTTCAAGAACATTGAGGACCTATTTTAAAAATATGGTGGGGGAGGCTGAGATGTTTGGATAAAACAGGTGAAAAGAGAAGAGGTCCACAGTGGGAGAAGATACTGGAGGAAGTGTTGTGGCGGGACAGAATTGCACGGAGGCTTGTTTGTAACCCCACCCGGCCTGCTGGAGTGGAACATCGATAATAATGATAATTTATTTGTTTATTAATTTTATTATTTTATACAATTAACTCATATGTTAACCTCATTTTTTTACACTTAGGTATGTTTTTGTGGGGGTGGTATGGGGTATAGCTGCTAAAATGTGTTCTCGTGTGGCTTTTGGTGGTCAGTTTGCAAAACGGTTATTTTTTTTTAGCACCGCGTCTTACTAGCCATTCAGGTTATACATTTGGTTGGTCATTTAATGGATCTCCTCAATATTGAGAGTGGAACATCGATAATAATGATGATTGTATAAAATAATAAAATTAATAAACAAATAAATTAACTCATTATATGTTAACCTCATTTTTTTAAACTTAGGTATGTTTTTGTGGGGGTGGTATAGCTGCTAAAATGTGTTCTCGTGTGGCTTTTGGTGGTCAGTTTGCAAAACGGTTGGTATTTTTTTTTAGCACCGCGTCTTACTAGCCATTCAGGTTATACATTTGGTTGGTCATTTAATGGATCTCCTCAATATTGAGTTTTATCTACGTTCAATGTAGCCTCGATATAAATTAAGACACTAATCAACCTCTTAATACAATTTGAATTTATTTTATATAATTACGAGTGAAGTGAATAATCATGACAAGATTCATCTAACTTGTCCCACGGAAATCCCAGGTAGGCCTACTGGGACATATAACTCGTAAGTTTCAGGTAATAGTCATATATTTTAATCTAGTAAAAGTAAATATTTCTTAAATCCTCAAATTCCAAAAACAGTTTTCCTTTTCAATTTTTAATAAAAGTCTAAAATTTATTAATCTTAGGTCTGTTCATTAGGTTTATCTTAAAATTATCTTAAGATAAATATAACATTTTAGAAAACATTCTAAAAAATTGTTGTAAGGAGTGGTTATAATTAAAAGTTAAGACTTAGATTATTCTAAAAATAAATATAAAGAATTTAATCTTATAAAACAACCAGTTACTAAGTTGGTAAATGTATTAAGTGAAATTACAAGTAAAAAAAAATATGATTAGGATTTACTTCAGGTGAAAAACATATTTTCAGAATAAATATTTGATGCATCATAAACTGGACTAAATACAAGTTAATGAAAAGTCTAAAATATAGTTTACATGTTAAAAAAACTTACATATACATGTCGGAATGAGGTAGTCCAGCATCTTTACAGTGCTGGATGTCATAAAGGAGTAATGGGACAAGGAAACAGATAAGACTCAGATTATTCCACATCACTTAGTTACGTAATTAAAATTAGTTTGGCAGATATTAACCTCTAAATTCAAACTTTATTCTTTATACTTCATAACATATTTAAACTTAAAACCTTGTTTTGTACATTTTATATTGTATTACTCAAATTCTTTGTAATAACTCTTAATTACTTCATTCAAATTTGTTTGGCATATGGTAACCTCTAAATTTAAATTTTGTCAAAATGATGTCACAAAAACTTTGTAATATATAAAGTTTTTGTGACATCATTTTTTAACGTGTAAACTATATTTTAGACTTTTCATCAACCTGTATTTAGTCCAGTTGATGTTGAATTATTAACTTTATGTCAAATATTTATTCTGACAATATGTTTTTCACTTGAAGTAAATCCTAATCATATTTTTTTTACTTGTAATTTCACTTAATACATCTACCAACTTAGTAACTGGTTGTTTTATAAAATTAAATTCTTTATATTTATGTTTAGAGTAATCTAAGTCTTAACTTTTAATTAAGATAAATAACTAATATACGGAATAAGAGCTCCAAGATCATTCAAAATTTGTATGGTATATAGAATCTTAGTAAAACTCTATGAGCAAAAATAGGGAATAAAACTGGTACTGTGCAATATTATATTTATTTATTTTTACCCATTAAAACTAAATTACATAATGTGTTTTTTTTAGTAGAATTATTAAGTTGGCAAATATACTTTTACTACCTGTTTGTACTTAAATTTTACAAAAAGGATCTTTTATTTTACCTTAAAACAATATACTAGGGGCAGAATATAGGATACTATCACAGGATTTCTTCTGAGGCCTGCAAGTGAATGCCATGAAATAAAATATAAAAATTATTATGCTTAAACAAACATAATATTTCAAAAACAAAAATTCGGCCTAATAAGTACCAGAGCTAATTAACAAGTTCTTATTTTATTATATATATATAAACACAATTTGTTTGATTTAGTCCTTAATTAGTGCACTAGGTGCCTTAACTGTCTCAATAATATCTGTTTCAAAAATGTAATAGAAATAATCTATTAAAAATTGTTAAATGGTTCACCATTATTTAGAAAAATTCATTTTCCTATGCATACAACATTATTAGATTACCATATAAAGAAAGATACAAATGAAGAAAAAACCATTACAAACTTAACTTTAATATAATTCTGTATACATTATAATACTGATATTATAAGCGACTGTAAAAGATTAGACATTAGCTTTATACAATTTTTAAATGTCTACCTGCACAGTTCTATTAACAGCATATATTCACACATTTATAAATGTAATGTAAATAATGTAATAAATAATTAATTATATAATATTCTTAGAGAAAAATGAAATATAACATAAGTTTATCACAAATTATTAGTCCCGATAAAAGCTATCAACTCAGCAGTCAAAACCTCTGCCGAGCCCTGTCCAGTGATCAGGTACGGGTAAGAAGTACTTGTGCATAGCCGCAATGAAGCGGGCCTGGTATATCTCTGGTGAGACTACAGTGGGTTGCTTTCCCTGTCCACCCAGAATACCAGAGGACTTCACCATCGTCTCCAATTTCTTGTCCCAAGTAAATGTTCGGATGTAATCTAGAATAAGGGCACACATATATTATTTGAGGAACCATTTCTTGTGAGGTTGGAAGTGTGGAGAAAAGAACAAAAGTAATGTAATTAGAACAAAGAAGATAATATGGAAAAGGGACCGCAGACCTATATGGCATACATTATTTATAAAACTTCAGGCCACATATTTATTATCTTTATTTTAAATGTATTTAAAAGAATTAGAGCTATAGAAATAAATAACAATGCATTTTAAAATAAATATGTGGTAAATAGAAAGTAATAGCAGATGAACTAAATATTTGAATTAAGATTAATAATAAAGACCCGCATTGGTGGTTTTGAAGTCTAATGCATCACTCTATTTTGCTAATGACGAGAGTGGGGTTTGAATCCTGGTCGAGTGTACTGGGGTTGGTTTTTTCCTAAATGATTTCCCACCCTCCTTTCAAGCAAATGTGGGTAGATTACCTTTAAAATACGTCCTTCCTCATCCCGACCCTATTAGAGTAGGAATCAAATAGCCAAAGCTATTATATTTGTTTTTAGTGAGGATTTACTCACATCTAGATATATTTTGAAAATTGAAAAATGACACCTGGACATTGGAATCGAACCCGGGACCTTTGGCTTAGTATGTCAATACTCTACCACTGAGCTATCCAGGAGTCGTCCTGTGTCCAGCATCATTCTTCATTCATAATTTAAAGCAGATTCTATGATGGACATGCGAAAATCATCGGCTACAAATGTGTGATTTATTAAGGTCATGGGCTATCAGATAACGCAACCACCTTCAACTCAGTAATTGGCTTATTGCTGCCACTTCTACAATCATAATAACTGTAAGGGATCACATATTTAAGAATCAAATAGTCAAAGCTATTATATTTGTTTTTTAGTAAGGATTTACTCGCATCTAGATATCATATTCTGAAAATTGACACCTGGATATGAGTATCAAACTCGGGACCTTTGGCTTAGTACACTAATACTCTAACCACCGACGATTCTTGGATAGCTCAGTGGTTAGAGCATTGGCGTACTAAGCCAGAGGTTCCGAGTTCGATTCCCGTGTCCAGGTGTCATTTTTCAATGTTCATAATACCTATTAGAGTAGTTATATATGAGTATAACCTGAACAGTTAGTAAGATGAGGTGATAAAAAAGGTATACTATAACCTAAAAGCAATGAGAAATAATAATTAAGGAAGGAAAGGGACTCGAGAAAAATCCAGTGTTTTTACCGTTTTTATGGCCAAAATAAATAAAATGTTGCTCCAGTACAAACATAGAGTTTAATTTTCTTCACATGTTGACCTCAAAATTTTTAAAATTTCTATCAAGGATGTTCTGGAATTTAATGACAACTTTTCCTCATCATTTGAAATGTTTGTTGGATAATGCCACCATACTCATGACAGATATTCAGAACTGATGATATCACCATGTGAAAAAAATTTAACTCTATGTTTGTACTGCAACAATCTTTGATTTATTTTGACCAAAAAAAGTTTTGCCATAAAAACTGCAAAAAAAATTGTCTTTTCTCGCGTACCCTTTCATCCCACCTTAAGGATTTGAATATTAAAATGTTTAAGCTGGCAAATTTATGGACTCGGGGAATCCAAACTTCTTGTATAGGGCTATTTAGTACCACTGTTGTGTGACTATTCATGATTGACTCATTGATTACTCTTCTCTATTCTTGTCTTGCTATTGTTTGTGGAACGTGCGTTGGAGTGAGGAAGGGTGTTAGAATGGTCAGTGAAACGTTGTCAGGTTCAGTAAATGAGCACCTAAGAAGGGACAAGGATAAAAAAGATATAAAAAGGGACCTCTTTATGGGGCTTATATAACACAAATAGCTGAGTGCATGACTGTATCAGTTATATAATTTAGTGTAAGAGTACTATGCACATCCTAAAATCTTTTTCCGATAGGAAGACTTTGGTCTCTTCCTGGGATATTGACAAGGTCCGGACCAAGGGAATAGCTGCTCTTTAGATAGGAAATTATGTTAGGGTTGTTTATGGATACATCTTTATACATACAATCATACTTTCACGAATATTCTTTTAAAACTGCAAAATGAATAATAATATTTATTTATTATCTTAAAATTATTTTTTGATTAATATTTTATTTTTGTTTATATAGTTAAGTTTTTATATTTTATAATATTTACTATACCTGAATGAAAAAACTTGAGCTCACCAATCCCTAAAACCAATCTTAGAAATTTTCCAGCCCAGGGATGGGGAACCTGCGACCTTTTCAAGTGTTCGGTGCGGTCTTTCAGCAATTTTTTGTTTTATCATGTATGTATCTTCATTTGTTAAAATGTGTGGTTTTATAATGAATCCCTGAAGCGACACGCCATAAAATGACAAAAGGTTCCCCACTTTTGGTCCAGCCCATAGATTTGTCAAAAACGAGCCTGAGTATCTTTTAAATGCTCAGCTCAAGCTCAAAAATGAGCATACTGCCGGTCCCCAGTAAAAACTATTGTAAACAAACTTTAACTATTTTATTTTAACATAATTTGGAAATTTATTCTATCAACAAAAGTGTCTGTTAATAGATATGGCCAAGAAACCAAAGGGTAAAAAAGTTATGGCATATCTTTTGATGCCAATAAACATAAAACATTTTAAAGGTTAGCTCTGAGAAAGCAAATGAATAATCAAAGTTTCATCACCAATTACATAGATGCGGACCGGGCAAGCCTGAACCCATCCATATCCACAGCCAGAACTTCCAAAACTGTTGCACCACCAAAATACTCAGAGCATTTCCCAAACAGTGCAGAAGTTCTCAACTCAAGAGACATTATAGAATTTCATTTTAACTATCTATTTATTATGTTTCATTATCATACTTATATTAATTATTTTACCATCCCATTTATTTTTCATATATGTAGATACATTACATTTCTACAAAAAAAAAGTTATTTTATTTTACTCAGATTGTATTATATAAAATAATGAGCCTCAAACAAACTTTGCTTTCTTCAAACTGATACATTAATGGTGTTATGTCACTTCAGTTTGATTAAAAGTTAATTTAAATTAGTTGAAAAATACACCTGGACACAGGAACTGAACCCGGGACCTTTGGCTTAGCGTACCAATATTCTACCACCGACCTATCTAAGATTTGTCCCATGCTCGGGGTCATTCTTTACTCATAATAGTTTAATGCCGAGTTTGTGATGGTGTGATCTCCTTCGTGCGGACAGTGTCGTAATTATTATTGATTGATATGCATTAATTAAACATTACTCAAGGAAATGGCCATGTTTTGTATTGATAAAAATACCTATGATGCCCACGACTAGTTCTCGTCGATCCTGGTCCAGTCCCACTAGAAGGGAATAATCAATCACCTTCTGTGAGGCCAGAAACTTTGTATCATGATCTATAGCTTGAGTTAGCACAGTCTTGGAGTGAGGCAAGATGTAGAGTGGAGAGTTGCAGGTCACTAGAAAAAACATTTATTGTTCAACTATGAGCATGACAAATAACACAATTATAACTAGAGATTCACAATACCTGTTTGTCTAAATTCCGATTCTTAAGTTGTTCAATCTCGATTTTTTGATTCTTAACTATTTCCTACTTTAGTATTTTTTCAAGCTTCCAACCTTATATAGAACATATTTATCCAACCTTAATGTACAGAAAAAATAAAATTTCAAAAGTAATTTAAAAAAATCATTTTTAATTTTAACAAAGGAAAAGATCCATTTTACCAAGTTTTAAAGCACATTATACATAGTTAGTAAAATGATTAAATATTACAATAGTAATAAAGTATTTTTAGTGTTACCTACAAATAAAGCCTCATTGAGTCAAATATTTAATAATAATTAGAAATAGGTATAATAAACAATTATCAAAAACACAAGTCTTTTAAATTAACCAATTAGGGTTGTTATCTGAACCAAAATATATATCCACTAACAGCAAATAAACTAATATTAGATATAATATAAAACTACTCATTCTGAATTTTGCCGTTTTGCTTATTTGCTAGTAATTTCACTGAGAGCTAAGAATCGAGAATCGTAAAATTAAGATTTATTAACTCGATTCTTTCAATACCATTAAGAATCAAGGGTATTGATGTATGGAAAAATCAAGTTTGACATCCCTATTCATAACTAACTTCAGCATATGTTTACAACCACGGCCTTAACTTTAAGGACTACTACATAGTCAAAGTCTTAAAATCATCACCTGGCAGCCACATAGAATAAAAACAGAATTTCAAGAGAATTTTAATTCACCAGAAATTTTCATCCTTCAACTAAGTTGGCAACATTGAAGCCAACTTCCTGAGGAAGATGTCACATGCGAGTGAAATAATGAAGTGTTTTCTGCTTTTATTTGTATAGAATTTTTTACAATTCTATCATATATTTTTAATACAATAGTATAATAGCCAGAATAATAATGATCCAACACGTTAGCTCAGTTGGTAGCGTGTTTGTCTACCGAGCTAAGGGTCTCAGGTTCGATTCCCAGCATGGCCGATGTTGTGCCTGTCTAGTCTTAAGTTAGATTATAAGGCATATGAAGCAAGGTTAGGCCTAGCAAGCCGGCAGTGAAAAATATATGACTTGAATATTAAACTGACCCAGGCCATAGGCTGGAAACAGTAATGGATGTAAAACTATAACATGCTTAAGGCACCTAGGTCAGTGAGAAAGTATCAAGGTCAGGTCACACAGCTTCAAATACAATGGTCTGTCATTTCTAGAACTACTTCTCTATTCTGTCCAAGCTTATATTACCATTCAACCTTAACCTACAACCACGCTTTGTCATGTCAATAATAAAGATGGGGGATAAAAACTACAAAATTTATATAAAGGTAAAAAGGAACACTCGCTGTTTGTTCTCAAAATCTTAAAGTTGTTTGTTGTGAGCCTATCAAAAATTACTATTTATTAAAAGAAGGCTAAATCCAAAGCCCTTTTTCATCAAACCTGATCTCACACCTACACAAATCGTAATATAAAGTCATTAAAAATGAGATTGTCACATTTTCACACAGTTTTTTCTATTAATAAAATTCAAACTATGGGGTTGTTAAGGAAAAAGTACCTTGTTAGAATCTTTCAACTTTATTTTGGAGTGAGCCATATTTTTAGATAACACATCATATAACTAAATATTATGTTAAGAGCTTAACATCTGGGTAGCAATTTCTCGCTTATCAAGGCGGCCTCCTTAATGTAATTCATTACTTATATATAATTAAATAATGAGCAACTTTATTTTATTTGGACCCAGAAATTGAAGTAAATACTAATTATATTAAATGTCTTAGGTAAATTTTTAAGTCTTTTACCTCTATAAACTTGAACCTTCTCCTTTTTTAGTATTATATTTGGTCCCCTTAATGTTAATAATTCAATGTGAGTATTTGTAATATTGCAAAATAAATGCTTTGCCTTTCTGGAAGTCCTGAGGTTCTTTGTATTAAAAATTTCTATATAAAGCTGTACTGGTAATCTTCGTCATTAAATGAAAAAGACAAATCTTTAACCTACTTTTCAAAAGGTTCTCGTCGAGCAACACAATTTCTCCTTGTTGTCCTGTAGGGTTGACGAGTCTGTTCCGTACAGAGCCCTTCAGATCAAACTTGTGCGTAACAGAACGTCCATAAAACAAGTTCTCCATGACAAGCAGTTGGGATCTCAATGTTGCGTTAGATGTCATGTTACGATACACCACACGATACACTCCCACAATTTTCCCGAGTAGAGTGGGTTGATTAGATGTGTGACAATGCTGGACATAGGAGAAATAGTTTGGAGCAAATTCCAGAAACAGCTCTTTCTCTAGCTTGGACATTTCTTTCAGGATAAATCGATCATCTGGAAATAAGTCATTAAATTACAGTTAGGATCTTGTTTTTTTTGAATCCTTGAATCTTTAAGGAGATATGAGGATTTGGAAATACATCAAATTTGAGAAACAAAATAGGTTATAGCTAGAGTTGGGTCGACTCCATATTTTAGTTTGTGAATTAGGGGCCTATAAAGAAAATTTTCATTTAGTTACTATTTTTATTCTCTACAATTACTTAATAATCAAAATGAACAAATTCATTAATATAACAGTAGTTATCAATACTTTTGTATATCATAAGTTCAATTTTTTTCATGTTCTTTAATTTCATTTTGCAGTTTCCATGATTATGGTATTTTAAATACCGAAACATGTCGAACGAATATAATCCAGCATCTTTAGATTGCTGATTATCACAAGGAGTAATGGGACATGGAATAAGATAAGGCTTAGATTTTATACATCACTTTAAAATTTCATAATTTTTGCTTAACATATTTGGACTTCAAACCTTGTTTATGTCCACTCTATATTATATTCTTCAAATTTTTGTAACAAGAACTCTTAATCACTTTGTTTAAATCTCATATAGCAGATGTTAACCTATTAATCCAAATTCTATAATTTTTATTTACAACACTGTTGAACTTTAAACTTTGTTTTGTCCTCACTTTATGGTATCCATGTTTTTTAACACATTTTTAACATGTAATACTTATTATTATTATTAGCACCGCATCTTACTACCCGTTCGGGTTATACGCACTTACACTAATGTGTAATGGTAGGGTGATTGTGAGATGAAATGGAGGACCTACAGTTTAACGTGGGATCCGAACCACGGTGGAGGCCTGGCATTCCACACATTCACAAGTTGTCATTAATACATATCTTGTCAGAGGTGAAGGAGGTTGTATTTTAGACTTGTCATCAACTTATGTTTTAGTTCAGTTGATGATGCTATATTAATTTATTGGAAATTTTCATATCTGACAATTTGTTGTTCATTAGAAGCAAATTATAATCAATCTCTATGAATTTTAATGTCACTTATATCTACCAATTATGAAACTGTCTAATTCATTATATCACAATTGTTTATATTTTGTTATAGTTGTTTCCAGAGCATTCTATCTAAATCTTAACTTTAATTATTTCATAAAATGTCAAGTTTGTTTCGATTGAGTTTATGTAAATAAGTCTACGATAGAGAGGTCTTTCTTTCTGCCAAAATCCTAATAAGGGCTGGTCTTGTTACTACCGGATAAATATTGCTACCAGGAAGTTAAAGATAGCTACCAGATAAAGGTTATCCGCCACTTTAATATTTTACGCGTATTATGATCTTAATTTATCTGCCAGATAGTTATCTGCATTCTGCACCATAGATATATTTTTATGCATAAAACGCAAGGTTGGTATAGTTTTTACTAGTGCGCGCATGCGTACAACTTGGCTAGTAGCTACAACGCTTAATATTTGTTAAATAATGGCGGTTAAACGAGTGTGAGTAAACAGATGGCGTCACGTGGGCGCAGAAGCTAGGTTGTCTTGCAAGTATTAATTTTGGTGTCTGCCAAAATGTGGTCAAGATTTCAATACAACGTTTATAAAATTTTATTTACTGTACTCACATCTAAATAATTTGTTCTTATATATAACTCTACAGTCAGTTTTTATGAAAGTGTGAATTAAATGTTCTAACTTTATAAGCGTATAACCCAAACAGGTATTAAGACGCGGTGCTAAGTATGATTACTCTAACATTATATATAGTTAGAGCCTAAGCCTGTGCCTACTAAACATGTGAACTAAGATTTTAACCTAAAAACAGATTCTGATAGGCAAGACATCATGAAAAACAAAGCATCACTATGGCAACACCCATTTTAACTTTCAGTTAAAAGTTATCAGGTACTTAAACCTCCTGATAAAAATGTGATGGATAAATACATTTTATCTGGCAGATAAATGCTATCTGGCAGTCATAAGACACACTTTTAACTTATCGGCCAGATTAATATTTATCCAGGAGTCATAAGACCGGCCCTATATAGTAGAATTCTGACAGGAAAAAAGGCCTTTCAGACATTCCTTCCTACTATAAAGAGGGTATCAGTAGCTTGCTATAATTATAAAAAGAAATGCCTGGTCATCAATATTGGTGGCAACAAACTGTTGCATCTTGGGCATTACCTTTAGTCTTGCAGAATGATGATCCAGATTTCCCTCCTCGAGCTGCCCATTGAACACAGCGAGCCAGTGATCTTACAAAACCTTCCTCACCAGATGGCAGGACCATTTTACGAATGGCTGCAAATTGTTCTGCATAATATACTATGCAAAAGAACTTGGAAGTGGTGTCCGAGAACTGAACCTATCAATAAATTATACACATTTTGAAGAAAGAAACTAGTTACTAGAATTTTGTATACAACTAGTGGTTTGGAAACAAGAAATGGTAGATATGGCCAGTTACAAAATAAATTTGTGTTCGTTTCTTTTACATGTTTCTACCCACCTTTCCCGTACCTTCTTCCAGATATAATAAAATTACCTCATAAAGTGAAAATAGGATTTCCTTATAGAGAGATATATGAACCAAATTTGAAAAATTATAAAGATGAAATTACTAGTACCATAAACTGTTTTAAATATATATATGATAGTTTTACATTTACATCCATTACCGTTTTCAGCCTATGGCCTGGGTGAGTTTTTTGTTCAAATCATATAATTTCCACTAACCCACTTGCTAGGCCTGTTGTAGCTTCATGTGCCTTATAATCTATCTTAAGACTAGGACAGGCACAACGTCCAGTCCACAGCCATTAATTTATCAATGTGAAAGGGTAAACACCTATTTTCATCCATTTTAAATATTCGGCTACGCTGGGAATCGAACCTGGGACCCTTAGCTCACTAGGCAGACATGCTACTCACTGAGCTAAGGTGTCGAGCAGAAATAAATAAATAAATAAATATATATATTTATATTTATATATATGTAACCCGCCTCGGTGGCGTAGTTGGCTAACGCGCAAGTCGTGTTGAGCTCGACCGCCGAGGACGGGGAGATCGAGGTTTGAATCTCGGTCGGGTGAACTGGGGGTGGTTTTTCCTAAATGGTTTTCCACTCTCCCTCCACGCAAATGCGGGTTCACTTCCTCTAAATTCAACCCTCCCAATTCCTAATCCATTAGCATAATTAGTACTTAAGCGTATAACCCGAACGGGTAGTAAGACGTGGTGCTAAATATTATTATTATTATTATATATATGTATATATATATTTTTTGGAATAGTCTCCAAATTTATAAGAGAGATGTTCCTCAGAATTTCCATTTAAATAGTTATAAACAAAAAGGAGGACATGCTTTAGTGATATATTGTTTGATAGCCTATTATAAATCTATTGTAATTTTACAATAAAATTAAAAATACAGACAGGATTATTACAAATGATTCATCGGGTTTTAAAATCCTTTAACTCCAAAACCATTAATTTTTAATTGCATTTGTTTGTGCTATTCACATAACGAAAGAGCACATCTCAAAATTTAAAATCCACGCTTGCAGACGTCCTTGCAACCAACCAGGTGGCAGCATGAGCTCAGTTTGCAAAATCTCTGCCTGAACTAGAAGCTCCCACGCCGCTGGATTGGGTGATGTGCTGAGGATGACTTGGTGCTGTTCAGATCCCACCCCAGAACACCATATAGACGTATGTAGTGTGATGAAAGAAGGACACATCAAACATTTGTAATGGTATAACTACAACTAGGACATTTTCCATTTCTTATCTCATATCATTCAATATTTTATGTGTAATACTTTGTGAAATACAATTTTTTTTAATACCTGATGAATCATTTGTAATAGCTCTGTGTGTGTGTGTGTGTGTGTGTGTCTTAGACTCCCTGAGTAAATACTTAAGAAATAAACATTAATTGTGTGTTAAATTTATTTTATTTATAAAATAAACTATGATATAGCACATTTTGTCATTTAATGTTAGGCCAGATAATCATTCATTCAAACCATATTTATACCAATTACCGCTGTACTCACCACACCCCTTTCAAAACCTTGAGAATTTTAACTTTTTTTCTGTTTTCTATTTCTATATATTTGCTACATATCCAAAATTCAATGATACAGTTTTTAACGTAAAGTAAACAGTGATGAGCTAATAAAAATTGTTGTTTATAATAAAGAATGTAAGCTCTGCTAGACTCCTAGAATAAGAGTGCTGTTTGAGAATTCCTTGCAGAGCTTTAGGCAGAGGTCATAATTTCCTGATACCTACCATTCATGTATATCCATATCTAATTAAATAATTCGGGTGAATGAAAATATTACCTAAATTAAGATAACTACTATAAAAGTTTTTTTAGAGCTCTTAACGAGTTTTTATTTTGCTCTATATCTTGCAGATAATATCAGTTTGATTATTACCACAGGGATCTCCAAACTTACCAAGAAGAGGGCCACACTGGGCTGTTTAAAGGACTAGGTGGCATGGATAAAAAGGAAGAGAGAATCCATACATACATGCACGCATACAAACATGGAGCTTAAAACTATAACTAAACAAGAAGAGATGTAAGTTTATTTTTTCAAGGTAATAGTAGAGAGCACGCAAGTTAGATTAATATACACAACAATTAATTAACTGTAGGTATTTAATATGCAGTTCCTGAACCAACTGACAATATAAGAACATGACTTATAAACTAGCTTAACTCTAGAACAGACAAAACACCCAGCCCCCAGTCATTAATTCATCATTGTGAAAGGGGAATCCCACATTTCCACAATTATTAATTTTTTGGCCATACCCTTAGCTCAGTAGGAAGAAGTACTACCCACTGAGCTAAAACAATTAATTAATGCACTTATTGTATGAGTTTTTTTCACTAGGAAACAATACAACATAAAAATACAATTTATATGTATAGCCTATAACTTTACAACCATTAAACTGCTGTAGTGTGCCCTGTATGTAGGTAGCGCACATAAATGTAAAAATCAAAGTGTGGCCTGCTGGAGCAGAGGCCGGTGTTGGTGTCAAAGGACAATCACTGATACACACCAAGTGCAGTGTTTTCTTTTGAAAGATTAGCTTTGCAGACAACATAAGTATCCCCCCCCCCCTTTCCTAAATTGGAAGCGTTACTCTCAGACCCTTAAATCAACAGACACTTTATGAAACACAGCTAGCAAGTGCTGAGGAACTGTACACCCCAGTATGGCTGTTCTGATTACTCGTTTACAATACTACCATCAGCCGCATATGATGGCATGTCATGTAGGTATTTTGAGTACTGCAAACAGATGCACCATCATTTTG
The DNA here is from genome assembly GCA_902151455.1 of Timema bartmani. NCBI lineage: Eukaryota > Metazoa > Arthropoda > Insecta > Phasmatodea > Timematidae > Timema > Timema bartmani. The sequence goes on from CABFWB010005098.1 coordinate 26,371, forward strand.
GTATTCCTCATTAAAATTTGTATTTTTTATTTTTTTTATTTGTCAAAGTGTGTGGTCCAGACAAGCTCATTCCACCCTGCGGTCCATTGTTTGTGGACTAATGACGACATTTGAATCTACTATTAAGTGTTTGCTCTTTCACTATACAAAAGCTAACATCTCATTTTCACCCCCATTTGAATGGATCTCTTAGAAGTCAGACATTGTTTAAAGCCTCACATGCCCACATTAATTATACCCTTGCAGGTTTCATCACTAATAAATGCTTATTCACTTAGGAACCAAGCACATTATTTTAGGAATACAAACTAAACTTACCTCAATATGTAAAGAAGGCTGTGTTTTATTGGGTTTGTTATCATCTGACTCTGCCCCTTGAGGAGCTGTTTCCCCAAATGTTGCAGCTGTACTGTACTGGACACCATCCATTCGCCCTAGATTCACACCGCTGCTTGAAATAATAGTAAACAGCATGATCACTTTGGTATTTTTTTTTAAATTTAGAATAACACAAATAAAAAAAACATTTTGAAAAATTGCAATCTACAGAATACAAATTTTCCTCGAATGGAAAGGTAAATTTAAAGAATGTAATTTATTGGAAGCTAAGCACAAGAACAGTTGTTAATAAAAACTATATTTTTAAATTCCCTGCATTTTCCAGGTTTTCCAGAGCTAATTTAAAACTTTTCCTCAACTTTTTGTACATAAAAGAATAGAAAGGGGTTGAATTCACTATTTTACAAATCCAAATCACCAGTTTACCTTCAAATCCTGAATCTAGAATCAGAATCTTGGAAAAAAAATTATGGACAGAAGAGGAAATCTAAATATAATAGAAAGTACAAATAGTAACTAAAAGTTTACATTCTTTCTTACTAGCCATTCATTATAATATTCATACATTCAGTTAGGGCCTAAGTGTTTAATTACTGCTCTGGGGCCTGGTTGTTAATTTCATCCTTTAATTATAAACGTTTATGAACCACCAATAAGCAGTATTAGAGCTATAAAAAAATTAAAAAAAATTTTTTTTTAAATAATTTAATCTCGAATCCTCAAATCTCCTTAACCCTTTTAGTGCCACGCCTATTAGGTTTTGTGTGCAAAGAATGCCACAGCTATTTTTTCATTTTTGTAAGGGTTTGCAAGAAAATTCACCAAGCCTTTACTTGGGAAGCGATTATTTTGATTTTTCTATCATTTTAATCCATATGTACTGTTCTTTAATAATAATAAATTAATACAATTTAATTAAAATTTTAATATATTTTAATATATATATATGTATATATATATATGTATATTTCAATATTATTTTGTTGTAGTGCATTTAATTTTATACAAGAAAATAAAGTTTTGAAAATATATGATTATAAATAGTAATTACAGGAATTTTTATTTGATATCCTACATTAGATATTTTTGGGCTGTTATTGCTTACCTTACAGCAAAGATATATTATATTGCTTACCATATGAATTAAAAATTAAGGCCTAAACATAATGAATGTGTTTTCAAAAAACTCTTTATGATGAATAATTTCATATCCAAACAAAAATATTATATAAATTTATAAAGTCATTACACAACTTTACTTGCATTGTTAAAGAGTTATTTTCATCCACATGACATAACATGAAAATCTAAATAGTATACTTTTCTAAACTCAAAACAATTTAATCCGTACATTTGAAAACTGTTTACAAAATTATTTACATCAGTATTAATGTGGGCCACACTTATGTTTTACCACACAGCTTGTACATAAACCAGCGTTGCACTTAGCACATTGAGTACGTGACCGTCCCATTGTAAATGTACTGAACTCCCAGTTAAAATAACTCTTTACGGTTGATTTTTGTTGCCAACCTTATATAAAATAAGAGGGAAATGTTCTCTTTCCAGTGATATATGACATTACTACACTATCTATCATATAAAGGGAGAACTAGCTCAAATCTGGAGAGCCGACCTCATCGGCTATGGCACTTTTAACGGTAGTAGGTGTAGCCGATCAAATAGGCCAGTGGCACTTTTAGCAATAGTAGGTCGAGCCGATAAGATCGGTTCATGACACTAGTAAAAAATCAAATATATTACAATAATTATTTTATTAAAATTGCAACTTAAAGTAATAATATTTTTAGACAACACATTCTGAAAGTGTGTCACTCTATGAAGCAGTTAGAGGATTTCAACCTTAAGAAACTTCCTTACCCAGGAACAGTTTAAAATTGTTATGAGACACATAATTTTTTATTTTCTTATTATTATAAAATAAACAAATTCTCATACATGCACATAAGCATGATTCAATTTTGGCCAAAGATATGCAGTAGAAGGGTGGAAAGACAACACGAAAATCACGTGTTAGCTTAGAGAATTGAGATTAGTATGATTAACAGAGATAACACTAGGCGAGTTTCCGCAGTTGACCTGGTATCAATGTTTACGAACAGAGCGTTTTAACGGTTGACATATCAATGTTAATGAAATGTTTATGACCGAGACAATACCAGAGCTTGGTTTGGTAATGCTTTCCTTGACCAGACTAGAGAGTATGCTTACGACCAATGAACTCAGAATTTGTGTGCCAGTTTCAAAACAGCATCACTTACTATGTTAAATCTAAACGAGTATAACTTCATAATCGACAGATTTTAAGTTTTTGTAAATTAAAATGGACAGCAACTTATAGCTAAAAATACATGACAGTAGGTAGGTACTTAAAAACCGTTTAGTTATTGATAAAAGAGAGTACTGAACTAGGCCTATTTAATATTATATTTTGGAAAGATATGTTAAGCTTCACATGATGAGTAGATATTAAGACTAGTCAAAAGCACAAATCTAACTAAGAATAAAATTTAAAAGCTCATTTTCCTTCAATTTGCAGTACATGTAGTAGGATTACATAAATTCACCTACCAGCTGTTAGATCTACTCCACCCCAAATGCCATTTTTGTTTAAGAAAAACATCTCAAAGTCGTTTTCACGCTCCACCTTGGTCAGAACCACTTGGTTGAAAACACTCAAGACCAAGATGTACCAAGTCAATCGCGAAAACTCGCCTAGTGTTAAAAGAGATTCACAGTGTGTATTAACTAGAAGAAAATGTTATTTTGACCATTGTAAATAAAAGTTGAGTAGTTTTTTTCTGAATATGTAGATATTCCAGAAATTTTATAAAATTCCTTGATATTTCCCCGGTTTACAAGTCGCTGGACTCTCTGAAGAAGTTTATTAAACAGTGATATATTTCAGAGAAAGCAAAAGCATAAAACATACAAAAAGTATTCACCATTTTATAATTGTTTTCAAAATATTGAAAAAAATGGATTAGAAAAGCAAAATTATACAAAGCACTCAAAGAATCTGTACCTCAAACTGAAACTAGAATGGATTAAAAAAAATTGTTTTTTAAATGGCTTGGAATTTTTAAAAATTTAAAATATCCTAAATTATTTTATTTTGTTAAAATATCACTTTATCAAGTAATAACTATTTGAATTTAACAATTTTAATGGAAAATTCAAAAACTGGTAAAAAAAAGAAGGAAAAAATCCATTAAGTTTCATCCTACAATAATGGATTTTATTGATGCAATGAGTAACTATGTCAATATTATTGACTAGGAAGGTGAACTAAAGAAAAAAGAAAGCTAGAGAAGGGAAAAGAGGATAAAGATGAGCGAGAAAGGAGATAAAGAGAGAAAAGAAGGTAACAAAGAGCAAGAAGAGAGAGAAAGAAGATGGGGAAAAAGAGCAGGTAGAGAGAAAGAAAGAGGGGAAAAAATGGATTGGAGAGAGAAAGAAGAAGAGAAAAGAGGGAAAAGAAAGGAAAAGAAGATTACTGCTTCGAGAACTTAACTTCTCCATGTTGTATCTTACGACTTCACAATATTAAAAATGTGTAAACTTTATACATAAAGCATAATTGTGTTAAATCACATCCATAAGACTTATCCAAGGGGAATTCAACAATAATTTGCCACTGTAGTTCTTATATAATATAATATATCTCTTGAATGTTTGAATCCAATCAATTATGAGATGTTATTTTTAGAGTATGACGTATGAGTAAGGGCACAAAAATTTCACAAGACATGTTTTTACAAAATTTTACTCATACATACATACCTAAACACACTGCTACCATACGGGATAAGCAATAAACTGTGCATATAGCTCAAGAAATAACTCCATACACAATCCAACCTAACCAACTTTCTCTTTACTTCCCTATCCTTTTATACTCCTTTGCTTCAACTACATCCATACTCCAAGTCATAGATTCTCTTTTATTCTTAAAACTCTTAATGTTCCTCTTTTCCACACATTTGTCTAGAAAATTTAACAACGTCTTACATAGCCTACCCCTTCCTTTTGATCCACACACCCTACTATCATATATTTGCGTCTTCACTAGATCAAAACTCATTCTCTCAACATTCCTCAACAAACGCAAGACATTTATTTCACATTGACCAATTGGATTCCCTTTGAAACCACACTCCTTCATCACCCATTCATTTACATAAATTTCTTAGATATCTCATTCCAACCACATTCACATTGCTCTTGTGTTTCTCCTGACAAACCCATGTTTCACCTCCATAAAAGAATTTTTGCGCTAACATATTTTTATATACTGACATCTTTGCCTCTTTCGATACTACCTCATCTTTGCAATAGTCCACATCATCCAACTATTCTCTGAGCTACATTCACCCATCTACCGGTTTAACCGTATTATATCCTTCCATTTCTATAAAACATTCTACCCAAATATACAAAATCATTCACTTGTTTCAACAGTTTTCCATTTATACTCAGCTGACAATCAATAGGCAAGTTTTCACGATTGACTTGGTTATGTCTTAGTATCGAGTGTTTTCGAACAGGTGGTTCTGACCAAGGTGAAGTGCGAAAACGATTTTGAGATTTTTGCTTAAGCAAAAATGGTGGTTGGGGTGGAGTAGATCCTGGTAGGTTAAATTATGTAATCCTACTACATGTACTGCAAATCAAAGGAAAATGAGCTTTTAAATTTTATTCTTAGTTAGATTTGTACTTATTATGACTAGCCCTAATATTTACACATGTCAAACTAAACATTTCTTTCCAGAAATAACCTTATAAAATATGGATTATGTATGTAATATTAAATAGGCCTATATCACATAGTACTCTCTTTCTTTTATCCATAAATAAACAGTTTTTAAGTACCTATTTATTGTCATGTATTTCTAGCTAGTAATTGCTCTCCATTTTAATTTACAAAAACTTAAAATCCATTGACTATGACGTTATACTCGTTTAAATCTAACTTAGTAAATGATGCTGTCTTGAAATTGGCACACAGATTCTCGGCTCATTGGTTGTAGCCATAATCTTTAGTCTGGTCAAGGAAAGCATTACCAAACCAAGCACTGGTATTGTCTCGGTCATACACATTTTGTTAACATTGATACCAGGTCAACCATGAAAATGATCTGGTCATAAGCATCGATACCAGGTCAACCGCGAAAACTCGTCTATTTCCTGATCCGTCCGTATCAAAAACTATCACTTAAGTTTTGGAGACATTTGTATGAAGATCTATTCTTCCTGTCACCACATTCAAACGATTTAATGCACTCTTTAAGTCACCTTATTCTCGGCCATTAATACAGCATCATATTATATAGCAGCACACTCAAATTCACTTTGTCCATTTTTACACCGACCACATCTTCACAAGCATCCCTCATACACTTATCCATGAATACATTTAACAACCATGGAGATACAACACAACCTTGTCTAACATCCTGTTTAGTGTCAAACCATTCGCTCAGAGCTCCATCCACCCTAACGCAAGTTTTACTTCTATCATAAACCACCATAATTGCATTTATCAACCATGCATCCACCCATACTCTCTCATATTCCATAACATACTCCTATTCACTTGATCGTACGCTTTCTCCAGAACAACGAATGCATAATACAGACTTTATTCCTTAATGTCATACATTTCTCAATCACTTGTTGCAATGCAAATATCTGGTTCATACAACCTCTAGATGGCATGAAACCATCTTGGACACACGCCGAATATTGTCCACAGTTTTTTCACACCCTCTCAATTAAGACTCTTCCAAAAACTTTGCCTGAAACACTCAACAAACTAATTGTCCCGGAATTCTTATATTCATGCTTACTGCCTTTGCCTTTGTCTTTGTACAAAGAAACAATGACAACATTCTTCCAGTCAATAGGAACATTCAAAATCCCAGCACATGCAATCTGGCAAGTAGTACCGTGACCCCACACTTGAGCATTATACTAGTGATCCTATCCATGACATCCTTTAACACTTTTATAACTTTTAACACCTCAGCCTTGCTAATTCTTTCACTCAGCATATTATTTTTCGCTATTTTCTGTTACTTTCTTCATCACTCTCTTATGCTGTTTTCATCCCAGATCATATCCCTCAAAACATTAAAATACCTATCAAAACATCTTTAAAATTCATTGTGAAGTTTTAAAATTGATAATACACACACAATATCACAATAAATTAAATATTTTCACAAAATTTTCTGCTTGATTTTTTAAACATGAATTATGATAAATTATGCTGATTTAAATGTAACTTGGCAACAACATTCTGATAAAAAAAAATTATCACTTCTCTAAATATACAATGTAAACATAACACAGCCATGCAGTATGATAATAATTAATTATTATAAATAATTTCTAATGCATTTTAAAATGGGGTCAATTTGACTCCATGATAATGGTTGTACAGTAAAATAATCACTACCGTGAATCTTTTAATTCTAAGACACACTTTTTATTCAATTTAGACATCTATAAAAATGGGGTGTGTCTTAGAATCACAGTTCTTTTAGATTTTTCAACATTTTGCACACGGCACCACATGTTTTGTTTTCACAGGGGAGCCCCACCTCCATGTTTGACCACACGACGTCTCAGAAGAATCAGACTGATATTGATTCAGAGGGAAGTGATATCACCTAATGTATTATGTTGTTAGTAAATTGAATTCTGTAATAAAAATATTTGTTAGATAAATAATTGCTTTTTTGCTTTTTTTCTGTTGGTGGTACTGAAAAATTAAGGTGCATCTTACATTCGATGGAGTCTTAGAATCGAAGATATACGGTATATTTGTTGAGGACTAATCTGTAAGAAATTCAAAGTAATTGTAAGTTATAATATTAACTGGATTAATCAGATTAAAACAAGATATTAACAATAAATGTGCTATAAAACATTTTACAAGTTATATTAATAACCACAATTTAATATCTTTAAAACATAAAACAACAAAAAATATCAAATCAAACTTTGATTCAGCTTCGAGAATATTTTATGCAATCAATTTGAGTTTGCTTCCAATTAAAAAAGTAGACTTCTCACAACCCTACACTATCACTTAAATAAAAGTTGATTTGTTTCCATTTTGAGCTAAAAAGATATTTTATATACCACAAATCAGCTTCTCTACACACAAGTTATTGCTACAGATTCAATGAGTACTATGCACAGTGGGCAGGTTTAAGTCCCAAAAGCAAGCCGCAGGCCCAAACTCACTTGGCAGCAGTGCCACGAAGAAAGGACAACACACCAGTTCTGCGAGAATCTGTCGACTCACCCCCACTCTCTCGGTCTGTTTGGGATTGACCGCTCTTTCTTTTGTGACTAGGACTGCAATTCATGCAAATATGGCAGGAATGTTAGGTAAGAGCAAATCATCAAGAGTCCCAAAGGCACAACTGTTAATCTGTTTGATTATTTAATACTATACTGAAACAGCTCAAATCTATAAATAAAATAAAATAAGACTAAAATAAATGTTCAACACTAATATTCTCTACATTTTAAACTTTATTTTATTCTGTAATGCTTAAAATTCAAGGCCCAATTAGTTGTATCATTACTTTCAGGTAGACTTCCTTCCCTATCAAATTTTAACCAACACATTCTATGGCCATGGCATAGATATCTGAGCAGGGCTGGCAAACATTTTTCTACTCGTATATTCTTATCGGGTAAATATTTTCGCTACTCATTTGTTTGATCATTTATTGCTTTATTCATGGCCACAGTATAGCAATGAACTGTTAGCTCCATCAATCAGCTTCATTATGAAGTATTTAGACTGGCTAAAAGTACAGTGGTTCATTGATAGATGGCATTACAATAACATATTGCAATGAAACGTTGATTCACACTCACACCATGAATGTTTGGGCAAACAAAGACATTGTTCAATCAGGGAAAGGGTTAAAATGAAATTATCACTCTCTTTCCTGTGTCATTTTCCAAGTATAAAAACTGTAATTTCAAAAGTAAAAAGAGGTTTTCCTTAAAGAGCTTTATCTACACAAATAACAAATTGTTGATAGTATTTATTTGACCATGAAGCATACATAAAACTTTAAGAGTGTTTGATTAAATCTTTAAAAGTTTAAATTTTAAAATTACTCTTAAAAATACGAACGGGCAATAAGTAGTCAAGTAATGACTAGAGACATTACAATTAAATCACATATTTGGCTTCCAGCTAAAACATGCTTTATTTAAGCTTTTTTCTTGTGCTTTTGTGATTAAATATTTTAACTGTTGTAATTTAAGTACTTTGAAAAGAAAATGGTATTTCAACAATCAAACCATACTGGACTCTTGATGAGGTTAGAAGTATTATAAGCAAAACACAGTCCATGCCAAGACATTATTTAGAAAAACTGCATGGATGCTCCTTTCCCAAAATTCAAACATCACAGCGCTATTGAATATTTAAACTGGATTAATTTATTTTATTTTAAAGATTAAAAGCAAGATACAGTCCAATTTTCATAGGAAGAGACTTATTTGATAGCTAGAAAAGTTACTAAACCTACTTTCACTAGTGGACTGTGAGCTCAAGTTAACCGATTCGAGTAGAGCTTGGGTTGCATAAATACTTTATTTTAAAACTTAGGTTTGTAAATAAAAAAAACACATGTGTCAAAATAATTATTTTAACCGTTATTTTTAGTGAAGTTAATTCTCAACTATTTAAAACAAAATAGATATTATGTTTGAAATGACAATGATTAGGAGATTGGGGATTTAAGTTTTGGTCAGGTGTTATGAACGAGGTTTTTCTATGTGATTTATCAATCTACCACCATGCAAGTGTGGGTACATTTCCTCCAAAAGTCTACCTTTATCATCCCTATTAAATTAGAATGAGTAATTTGTGCATATAGCCCAAAGGATACAGAGATGTCATGGAAAAAATAAGTAATCATTTAAAAAAATTAACCGTGATTAAGTACCGTATTGATTTTTGAATATACCTCCAATAGCTAGTAGCCCAAAAATTAATTATGATTCAATTTAATATTCTGCAAGTGGAGTTAAAAAAAAGTATTTGGGATTGGATTTTCAGGTATAATATTTTTACACACATATATCCTTAGAATCCCAGCCCATCTAGAGCGCAGCAGTTCACTGGCTGCTTATCAGGGAGAGAAGGGTGAGTTCCACCAGTCATAAAAAGAGATGTAATTCTACATCTTCTCTACAAATGCTTACTGATACTCAATAATCAGTTTGATTAGCTCAGCTCAGCTAACTACTGATCTTTAGGTCTGAGGTCCGATTTCCTACATGCCCGGAAAATGTATCCCTAGTGAGATTTAGTGACATTTTAATGGCCAGGGGAATTTAAATTAGTTTATAAGTTGTGGGCTGATATAATCAATCGGTTCAGAAAGTGCACGCTAAGTACCTAAATAAAAACAACTCATAATACATACAATACTGGGCAGAGAGGTACTATTTTACATAAAAATCTATTGAGTTTGAGCCTAAGTATTTATTTAAAGCTCTCAAAGATTGAAATTCACACATTCATATTATTTGCAGCTGTCACTTTTGACAGATATTATTGATAGCTATAAAATAACACCAAGAGAATAGTATAATGTGTTCAATTTTGACCATAGTAAATATTTTTGTATTTTCAAAAATGCCCTTCTTATGAAAATTGGAATGTAAATACTACAGTTGCCAATGTAATATTTCTTGAAGAATGTTTACAGAAAGCTAGCAGTTGAATGACCTAGCTTGTAATATTTTGACCTATGTTTTTCTTAGTGATTTGTAATCTCCAAATCTTGTAGATTTTTTAAGATAACAGTTTTGATTTGCTTCATCACATTCAGAACTTGATTTACATATAAGTAAAAAGAAGAGAGTTAGTAAACATCAGAAAGGAACATGAATTAAGTAATTAATTTAAGTAAGTAAGTAATTAAGTAAGTAATTTTTGCAGTTTTTAATAACCATTTTTTTTGACACAATTAATAAAATAGTGTTTCAGTAGATACGTTTAGTTTGATTTTCTATTCATAAAAATCTCAACGGTTCATGAATATCTTTCATGGCTATCCTATATACAATAACTTTTTCTCTTATTTAAAAAATTTCTAAATAAATTTCATTATTTTCATGGAAAATATTCAAGGATAGTTGAGATTAATAAGTGTAGCAAATTAAACTAAAAATATCTACTGCAACACTATTTTATTTATTTTTAGTAAAATAATATTTTCAAAAAAAAGAAAAAAGGACTGGCCTTAAATCACATTCCTTTCAATCCCACCTTAAGAGTGTCCAAAAGTGGTGTTTTATTCTCATGCAATCTTGAAATGCACTAATACCTTGCACTTGGTGGTTCTCCAAACGAGTGTTGTTTTGCTATAGCATCATCCAGACTGCAATGGTAATCTGGTGAACTAAGAGCGTACGCAATGATGGAAGATGGTTCATTCTCATACACAACTATAGGCACAGTGCAGCCTAGAGAAGATAGATGGTGCTCCTGGGGACTCAACGAACTCTGGAACAGTACAATATATACATCGCAAGGGAAGAACATTCTAGATACTAGAGTCTCTTGATCACAGGAGGCCCCTAAAACCTTACAATATAATTTCAGTAAAATTCCCGATTTTTCTGAGAACAAATTCCGAATGAAAATGTTTTGTAGAAGAAGTGTTGAGTGCAGTGCTGTATTTGAGTAGGTATTATTAATACAGATTTCTACTTGATAACTATGCTAGTAAATAGCTTATTGGAGTTGTATACAATTCAAACTTCAATTATGTTGTGAAACACTTTAAGAAGAATTTAATGTTAAATAAATAAATTGGGAAGCAATTCTTGGGCCAGGAGTAGCCCAAATGTATTTTAGTTAACTGTGTTTTCTGTGGTGTTGTAGTATGAATCACCAATTGGCAATTGGTAGTTATGGTTCCAAAATACAAAAATTAGGAATTTGGTCAAACACACTATTTTACGGATCTGAATTTGAATCTTCAATTTACATTTGAATCGTGAATCTAAAATCTGAATCTGAATCTTAGGAAAAATTTATATAAATATAATAGAATAGTATTATATACAAATAGTAACTAATTGTTAATATTTTTTCTTATAATCAATTCATTATAACATTTATATATTTAGTCAAGTGTTAAAATACTGGTCTGGTGCTTTGTTGGTTGTTGAGTGTAACCTAAAATTATATTTTTAAAATATTAAGGATTTGGGTCTCAATACAAAGTTTTCTCAAATCCTCGAATCTCAAATTTACTTAAGGATTCGAGGATCCATCCCTAATGAAAATGTCATATATTTTTAACATTATGGAAAATATATAGTATAGTTTACAAATTAAAATTCCATTTTACCTGCAAGGCTGCTGTACCAGATGTAGAAGGTAATAATTGTGACAAAATAGTCTTCACACTCTTTTTATCTGTGTTGGGATGTGACTGTTTCTCCTCTAGAGCTGCACTTACATCCGAAGGAGTCCTCACATGACCTCTAGGAGAACCTTGGGGTTGAACCACACACACTTCCTCTACAACTAAATATCAAAATAAATAATACCCCTAATCAAAAACCGCAAACTTACATGACAAAATATTCAATATAATTCTCAGTAAAAGATAACTTTACTCCCTATTTAATAGATTGGACTTATGCCCTATAAAAAATCGAGTAATATCAACTCTTGACTATATGAGCACAAATTACTAACAATTTGTATAATGACGAGGATTAAATAAAACTAAAAAGTATTGAGTTTGCTGTGGTTGATAAAACATCAAATGTTTAGTTTATTTCATTTGGAATGGTAATATGCTATACAGAGCCCAGTATATGATATGAACCATACAAACTAATTAAAAAAATTATTTGAATCAGAGGTAAAGAAAAGAGAAGTAAATGGCAGGCAAGTTAAATAGCAATGCATAAACCGAAAGCAGGATTTGAACAAAAGAGAAATTTGTAACTGCTATTTTATTTGTTTCTTTCTTCATTTAATCAAAGAATGTCCAAAGATTAAAAATCGTGTGTAATGTGTAACTAACACGAATAGTGAAGAGAAGATTGAATCATGAGGAATGTTTGAAGAAATAAACAGAGAAGCTTACTTGATTTTGTAAGAGTCTAGCTAATCTATCATTTCAGGTTGGCCCCCTTCCCATTATTTACATTACATTATTTCACAGTCTGATTATTTAACAATTTCATTAAAAAAATAAAGGATTCTACTTTAACCTAGCCTTAAGATATGTGTCATCAGTAGGTATTAATTACACATTTATATCCCTACTTTATTAAGGGTCTGCAAACTCGAGTTTTTTCATTTGAGTCATACTCGAGCTGAGTATTTCAAAAAGCTCTAGAGTTCAAGAATACTCATTATTTGAAAAGGTTAAGAGAATATTTATGTTTATTTTAAAAGTAAAATAGTATATTTAATGTCACCAGTCAAAACAAATATAAAATGTAAATATCACATATTTAAAATTTGAGATTTTAAAACTATATGAAAACAACATATGTTATTGAAATAAGAATGACACTCATTTTTATAAATAGTAAATACTTTTAAGAAAAGTTTAAAAATTGAAAGTATTAGTTTTTAAGTTAGAAATAACACTTTAAAAAACATGATTTAAAAATAAGAACACTTAAATGAAAATATATTAGAAAAATTAATCAAGGGGTTTCAACTCTCATGTCTTTAACCCTTTGAGTGCCAACGTCGCTCAGAGCGATGCACGAAATATCTGCTAAACTTGCCAGCGTCGCTCACAGCGATCCCATGTTTTCGAGCTCTTAGTTCAGTATTAAGTAAACAGATAGGGTAGATTTTATTTCCACTGTATTCTCATATGTTCAAGCTACTTTTATTTGTCTTTGCGATATATCGAACCTGAAAATTATTTTATAACTTTTTACTTTATGAGTTTTATCGTTGGCCTTGTTTGTAAACATGGCTACTAAGAGGAAAGCTGTGATTCAAGACACAGAAATATTTGCAATATTTATTGACAGCTCAACCCAGAGTGATCAATTTGTTTGTGATTCTGAAAGCAGTGATTCTGAATTTGTAAATAATGAAACTGAACAGGAATTTTATTATAGTTAAAGTGAAAAATCGGAACAAGTAGGAGTGACAGCTGTCATTGATAACACGAGTATGAATACTAGTTATTCCTAAAGGGATGAAATAAATCTTGAAGATCAGGATAATCCACCCCAACCTCTTCATATCTATGCAAAAGTACCAGGTTTGAAGTCCCCTCACAGTCCCCTTCTGATTCCAACCCAATTATTTATTTTAGACTATTTTACTATAACCCTGCTAAAGTTGATCCTCACTGAAACAGCTTCTATGCATAACTAAATTTTAGTGTAAAATCTAAAGTTAGTTTTTTTTGTAAATCTTGTCATTTACTCAGTTTTTTATGTTCTTTTCAGTGATGTATTCTATTTCAAGCTATTTAAATTTTCAATGCTTAAAAATTAATGTTAATTAAAACAATAAAAAATTATTTTTTTAATATCTTGGCTAGTGATTTTTTTATTATATTTAAAAATTAAAAAAGTATATGTATAATTATATCATCGCATTGGCAAGAATGTTAGCTAGTTTATGTAAAAATTTGAGTGCAATAAGTTCAAAGACTAATGAGTTATTAAAATTTAGACAAACTCCTGCATTTTTCAGGAAAATAGCTTGGCACTTTTAGCACATTTTTTGGTCATTTCTCTTGGCACTCAAAGGGTTAAAGACAATAAAATTACATTAACAATTATAAATCTATAAAATTTACATTTTGATGAGCTGATATTTCCCAAAAATATGCTTCCGTGACTTTATTTACCCTATAAAAAAACGTAAAAATCACAACCAGTTAGAAATTTAAAATGTTTCATATAGTAATAATCACGCATGATCTCGTCATCTTTTCCAATTCCATTCCTCTATGCATAGTTACAGATGCACATCGTAAGTTCAACAACATTCAATATAATATATTCTCGATTTTTAATTCTTAATTTAACTGAAATTTTTATTCAGAAAGTGACTATGTAAAAAATAGTAAGAACAATGATTATTTAATTATTTATGGTTTAAATTAGGAGGGATAGCTAGCACACTTACCTTACCAATACTGGAGTAGAAATGCTTTAGATAGAACACTAAAAAAAACGCTGCTTTTTAGGGTTCTATCTTAACTATTTCTGCAGTTTTATTTAGTGTTCTGGCTAAATACTAAAAACACACTAAAAAAATGTTATTTAGAGTTCTAGCAAAACAATTTTTGCAGTGTTTTGTAGTGTTCTATCTTAACAATTTCTACTCCAGTATCACCAAGGTAAGTGTGCTGGATATCCCTCCTAATTTTAACCACGATTTACCCTAGTGATCTATTTCAAATAACCTTATTAAATTATTTAGTCATCTATTTAGCTATTTTTATTTTCATTGCTTTGTCGTGGCAACGCAACTTCAATTGAGGATAATTTAAAATGGAAAACCTTATTGAATAAGTTTACCAGTCGAAAATAGTTTTAAAGCTCTATTATATTATTTATGTGAAATATGAAATTAATTTTAACAATTTGTTAAGTTACCGAATGATTTGTAGTGAAACTGCCAAAATCATATAAATTAATAGCCTATGCTTTCCATTGCATTTTAAAAATTGAGTTGTATATAAATCAAGTGGAAGCTCAAAAATGACGAGCCTACACAACTTTTTATTTCAATCCCGAGCTTAAATTAAGAGTTTGGCTCTAAACTCAAAACTCAAATTTTCACAGAGACCAATGCTTTATACATAACTTACCATCTGTGGAATCAGTCATCTTGTTTTGAGTTTCACCTAAAGTGTCCTCGATATCTGTTGCTTCTTCAGAATCAACAATCACAGTAACACCTACTCCTTCACCAGAGGTGAGAGGCGACTCCCGTCCTTCAGAACAGCTACTAGTATCATCTTCTAAGATCCGGTTCATTGACTAAAACATACAATATTTGTTGTACACAGGTAGAGAGAATTTCACAGAAGACTAAAATTTGCCATATTTTATTAGTTGAATTCAATAATTTGTTGGATTACTAACAATCATCATCCCAGGAACCATTTCCAGCCTGTGGTCGGGTCAGTTTTTTAAGCCTGCATCTCCCTATGCCCTTCTACTATACTTATTCTCTCAATCACATACTTGCTGTTATCTTCTACTCCCATCTATTCCTTGGTCTACCTTGCGGGCTTTTCCAACATTTTTGAGCTCCATCATTCTCCTTGAGATACTTTACTTTTTCATTCACTTTATGTATCCAAATAATCTCACCTTTACTGCCTCTACTATTTTATATACCCCTTGCCCAAACATCTTAATTTCTAATCATATTTTTCCTAGTGACGGCTAACATACTCCTCACAAACCTTATTAGCATGGCCTCCACTGGAGAAACATAGAACAACTTTTGTGTTGCACAGTGTTGACAAGATGTTTCCCACTCAAAAATTACTTGATCAACTTTAGGCAACAAACTGTCCAAACTGGAGAAAAGTTGTTGCATCATGTTGGTGTTTGTTGTCTATAGTTAAAATTAGATGCAACAATGTGTCTACTAGTGCTATGGATTCTGAGTAAGAAGCAATTTTAGGTGAAGTTGGAGTCGATAATACTGCACAAACTCTGACTCCAAAATATCTCTTTTTTATAATAATAATTATTATTGTCATCATCATCATCATTATTATGTGTTCTGTCTTATGACAGGTCCATTCCTTTTGTCAGTAAACTTAGCGAATGCGCCCTAGCCCTGTCCTCTGTCTCCTTCAACTCCCAGAATTTTCTTCTTTCCTTCAAAGTCATCCAATATTTGAATCTTACTTCTTCCTAAGCTCCTCTTTCCCTTAACCTTTCCTTCTATGACGTTGTGAAGGAGACAGTTCCTCCTAAGGATGTGCCCGATTCAGTTTGTTTTGTGCCGAAGAATCACATCCAAAATGGTTCTCTTCTCACCTTCTCTTCTTAGGACTTTTTCCTTTGTCGCCCTGTCTGCCTGCCTGAGCTTCTTAAGTCTTCTCCAGCACCACATTTTAAAGCTTGTAACAATATTTTTTTAAATTTTATTTCTTTTTTTATTCTTTAGGATCAATATTTGTAATTTGAGTTGATAAATGTATTTAAATATGTATTTATAAATTCAAAAAAGCTTCCCATGAAGTCATCTGTATTGAAGCACTTTACTGCAGCAGATTTGTTATTACTAATTAATATACTTTAGCCATTTATGAAAGAGTCGGACAATAGAGGAGTGTGTATATATAGACTCCACAGCCCTGGTGTCTGCACTAAAGAAACCGTTTATAGTCATATTGCTACTTGTAACAAACACCAATATGTGCTTAATGTGACATCAACATGATATAACACAGAGCAACTTACATCAATAAACACCAACTTTTCAACTGTATCCACGTTACTGTTGCTATATGTTGCTCAATGTTTCTCCAGTGGAGACGCAACTTTACATCTGATGACCATGTTTCAGCTGTATACATAGCTATGGGTAAAAAGTATGCCCTATTTAACACACACTGTCTTTATTTGATTAATATTTTGTATTAATTTTAACAAGGGGGAAAACCACAATGATAAATCTTTAGTTACTATTTTTTTCAAAATTAATAAACAATATGGCAGGTATCGATTATTAAAAACTTAGACCCAAAAGAAACACAAAAGAATGTTTTAATAGTAATAAAATTATTTGACATTCTTTTTCTCCTAAAAACATTTTGTATTCAACCAATGATTTTATACAAACAAGCTAAATTATACAACTTTCAAAAACTATTCTAAAAGTAGTTATTTAGCTCTAGCATATTTAACCTTATATCGACTTACTCCTTCTGATTCTGGCAAGCTGGTGTTAAGGGGTACTGGTTTAATATTGTCATTATTCTTTTTCTTTGAATGGATAGCTATATCTTGAATTCGACTATTCCATGACGCAAATCCTTCAGCGATGAGTTGCTTCAGATGTACTACAGAATCCTCGATACGCCACATTAACAACTGAACATCTGAAAGGCAGAGAGGTAATGAGGGCAAACCATTAAAAGAGAATACTCGCCAGAAACTAACTAGGTTAAGAATCCCCAGTAGATACTTTAAAGTAGTAGAAATGATAAGGGTCAAGTATACATTAAACTAAACCACAAGTTGAGATCTGGTGCAAACTCAAAGAGTTATACATCCCTTACTTTGTTGGAAAGGAATAAAATATAATCACATTTTATATAAGAAACATTCAATTGCACAACTATGGCTTAAGTTTAACACATTCCCTCTCAAATCAATTAATGCCATCTATACTCATTTCAACATATTAGAAGTACTGTTTTAATTTTTCACCCAAGTAATAAACAAATTGATTTTCTAATCTATTTTTTAAATCACATCTTAATACATGCTCACGCTATTTGCACTTCGTTAATGCTAATGAGTTATGGACGAAGGTATAATTTAGAGGAAAAGTGACTGAAATTGTGAGGAGGGAGTGTGGAAAACAATATGTGAGAATTCACCCTCAGTTCTGCTGACCAGGATTCAAATCCTGAGTCATCCATCACAGGAAGTACAATATATGTGATGCTGTAAATCTTGCAGTCCACCATGCCATTTATTGTGGCCCGCCAACTAAATGAAATATGGGAAAACTTCTCCTAGCATATCCAAATTATTACCTAGTAGGTTTTGGTGAAACATTGTAGAATCCGTTCATTATAACTTTTAAAGATTATTGTGCTGCAATATATATCATTGATATATTCTGTAGTGTAGGATTAGACACCTCGCTATAGCTTTGGGTGCAGCGCTCCAAATTCTAGAAGTGGGATAGCATATAGCAATGAATGTGCATCAAATTGTGAGTCTAAAAAATAGTATTTTTCGCTTCCTTTCTGCTTCAAAGTAGTTTCACAATTTTAAGACTAACTCTCAACTTTGGCCAGTGAGAAATTTTCCTATTTTAATCACTGTGATGATTGTTTATTATGATTCAAGTCCAATAAAACAAGATAGCATATGTTTGAAAACACCACAAGCATTAGCAGCAATACAAGATGATATATAAACACTATGTACTCTAACGATTGGTCAATACCATTGAAACAAAGTAGCATTCTTGTGCATCAAGTTAGTGGGTGCCAACTATAGATCATGTAGTAAAAATAGACATTGCTTGGTCGTCCGGCAGTGAGGCAGGGTCACATGATGACACAAGTTGAGCGCAGGGAACTGGTGCAGCCAACAGCATACTATATGACACACTGATATGAGCAACCTGGACCAGTACTTCACAGTAAAGTTTGATGGGTGAATTACATCATCACCTAGCTAGCTACACAAGCATGCCTCATCATCAACAGAGTCCTCATTTTTCTCAGTATTCTCCCAAAACAAGACACGGTACTATGTGTAGACCTGACGTACACATTCATGGGCCTCGTGTTGGAACACATGTCTCGAGTTAGTCTTAACAACATGTCACAAACTGCTATTTGATAGGGAAGATACTCTCAAATCATTAAGGATATTCTAGATTCGAGGATTTAAAAAAATATTAGATTCTAGACTCAAATTACTTTAATTGAAATTTGTTTTAAAGTTATAATAGTGGATAGTTTGGGGGTTCTGAGCCAGAGTAATTATAGGACAAACTCGACAAGCAGGCTCCAGACCATTAATTGAACTCTTAGCTGGATGCATGAGTGCTATTATAAGATTATTTTTTTAACTTGGTTATTATTTATATTTTCTGCTATTCCATTATATTTATATTTCCTCTGAGGTTCATATTATTTTCCAAGATTCAGATTGGACGTCGATATTTGAGATTCAAAAATTAAGTGAAGATTCAGATTTGTGAAATAGTGGATTCGACCCAACTCTACTTAACGACTATTTGTCCCAAAGTTTTCCACAAAAGTTTGTCAGAGCTCAATGTATTTGAAGCAATATTAGAAATTCTCTGTGATTGCTATTGAAAACATGTACTAAGGCTAGCTATGCAAATGGAGTTTATTAACTTTCAAAATCAATTGAGATCAAAGTATCAAAAAGGTGATCTGCAGAATTTTTACAAGTGTCTTCTTGAAGAGCACTTTCATAGCCTGCGTTGTGTGCAAGACTTTTCAGAAACATCTAAATTTGCAAACAAGCATTTTCTTTAATGAAACTAATTAAGTCTTTCAATGTTAGGGCATCTTGTAAATATGTATGTAAAGCAGAGTGGAGACTTACCAGAGTGTCTGGTATGCGCCTATTTAATTTGAAATCATAATATGTCTATACTCGGGTAAGAGTATATCATTTACCATGACACTTGTACCCTGTGCAGCCCGTAAACAATTCAGTGGCGTGCCGTCAATGAACTAGTAGGACTAGGCTAGTCCCCAGACATTTTTAGTTGATCTATTTTGAGTTAAGTTTCCACAGGAAATAAAATCTATCTGAGTCCCAATTTGTGTCACAATACTCAACGATATTCTCCCCTTTACAACAACAACACACTAACATCAGAAGCGCTGGCACAATACTCGATTATATTTCCACTATTTGTGCAGCCCTCTTCCCCTCTACAAACTAGCATCGGAAGTGCTCGAGTCGTATCGGCTCTCCCCAAGAAGAGGACCAGTTGAAGCCACCCTAGTCTGTCTGTTTAATAAGATATATGCCAACGCTCGGCGTTCTGTCACAAGTAATTATAGTTTTTGTTTGCTTCTTATAAGTAGTAGTGTTGTGGTTGCTAAGCTTATGTAAATGTTGCCATTAATGAAAGAGATTTTGTGAAGTGTTTAAGTGTTCGATTGTCAATTTAGTTTGACAGGGTTTGAAAGTGTGAAATATGGATGGAGACTCGGATTTGGAAACTGTTCCCTCACAACAAAGCTTGGGAAAGGGACCTGAGACAAGTATCAAGGTTAGTGAAGGTAGTTCAGTGGGATGTAACAGTGCCGATCACCTTTCGCAATGCTATGTTCTTAACTGATTATTCGCAGTTTCGTTTGGAACCCTCACTTTTGAAGAAATATTGCAAATAATAATGAAAGGTAGGCCAACTCCAGACATTTCTGGTAAAACCAAAATTAAAGACAATACACGTCATTTCAAAACAGAATATTATACTTCTTCAAAATGGTTAACTTCATGCAAATTAAGACACAGACTGTATTGTTGGCCTTGTGTGTTGTTCGAAACATCACCAGGGAGTGTGGAATAATAACGGCTTTTGTGATATCAGTAATTTTCACAAAGCCAAGATGTGCCATGAAAAGATTCACTCACACCTATCAGCAGTAGCTAAATTAAAAACTTTTGAGAAAACCAGAATAGATTTTGAGCTGAGTGAGCAAAAAAGGTTAGACGTTTTAAAACATAATGCAGAGGTTGATTCAAACTGGGAACTAAATGAAAGGATTAAATGATGTGCGTTGTTTTTTTGTCTAAAAAAAAGCTGCCATTCAGAGGTCATGGCGAACAGGAAGGGGGGGTGGGGGTGGGAGGGGGGGGCGTTTAAAGGAACCTCCAACAAAATTCAAAATGACATCATTGAATGTGCTGGTGATTTAATTTTGGATAATATTAAGTAGGAAATAAATTATGTGTTTTTTCTAGCAATAATGTTGGACAAAACTACAGACATTGAAAAGCTCTCTCAACTTTCGACAGTCCTTCGTTATGTGAAAGATGGCAGCATTTATGAAATATTTATTGGTGTTTCAGATGTCAGCAGTGATCGCACTGCAAATGCTTTAAGTGAGCATGTTTTTTGAATCCTCTCTCGTTTCAATTGTTGGCCAAAACTTGTAGCACAAGCGTGCGATGGAGCCGCTACATTTTCTGGGCATTTAAATGGTGTACAAACACTTGTGAAAAGCCCATGTGGACTCTTCAACCACTGTTATACTCACAAACTCAATCTTGTTTTTTCTCAGACTGTGAATCATATAAGAGAATGCAAGATATTTTTTAAGATATTGAGTGACATTCCAAATTTCTTTTCATATTCATCGAAAAGCATTAACGCTCTTAATCAATCTGAAGTAAAGAAGCGATTTCCAACAGTTGCCAGTAAAAGGTGGAATTACAATTTCAGAATTGTGAGCACGGTTAGTGAATATAAAACATAACTCATACAGTTTTTTAATAATATCGCTGAAAATCCAGATAGTTGAGATACTGATGCTTTTGTGGCTGCTAAAGGGTTTGCGTCATCATCGAGATATTTTGATGTCGCCTTTCTACTGAAGGTTTTCAGCCACATTTTTTCTCTCACCAACCCATTATTCAAAATTCTTCAAACCAAAACTGTTGATGTGTAATACTGCATCGATAAAGTAAAAGAGACAATTTCTCACCTCAAAGATGCTAGAAACGACTTTGAAGAGACATATAGAAAATTAGAAGATGATGACAATGTAGAAGCTTCTAAGAAGAGAAGTAGAGAAGATGACTCATTGAATCCCAGAAATAAATATGTGGGTCTTTATATTGAAATTAATGATACCATGGTCGGGCAAATGTTGCTGAGGTTTCAAGATCTTAATGAGCAGCAATCTATTGAGCTGCTAGATTTTAAAAAAATCAGAGCTTCAAATATCTATTTCCTGACAGTTTATTTTGGTCACTTAAGTCAAATTATGGTAGTCTTTTTCATTTTGACGATTTTCGGAGTGAATTAGTGTCAGTTTACAGACTATTAGACTTTTCAGACAAGACTGTGACTGAAATTATGAAGTTCCTGGAAGAAACAGACTTAGAAGAAGAAGCATTCCAAGAAACATATAAATTATGTTGTTTGGTATCAACTATACCGGTGAGCACATCCACGTCTCTTGTTTGAAATGTATTAGGACGACGGTGCGTCACCCAGTGTGAGAATAGGCTCTCCACACTTTCCCTGTTGTCAGTTGAAAAAGTCTTGCTAGATGAACTGCAGAGTCAAAAATCATTCTATGATGCTGTTATCGACAAATTCATTCAGAAAGGTGACAGAAGGATTGCACTAATATACAACTAAAGGTAAGATTCTACTATTAATTTTATTTTTACTTATTTGTTTATTTTAATTTAATTTATATCTTTATTTATGTATATGTTTGTTTATTCTATGTCTAAATATTGTAAATCGGTTGAAGAGAGCTAAATTATGTAACCTGTAAAAGTGTATTTGCTAAGCTACATATTGTCTATTATATGGAGAGTATTCCTCTTTAGCCCCATAGTGAAAGGTGTCATATAACCTAGTACTCTTTGAGAAAAGTCACCGCACGCGACTGAAACAATTGGAAAATCAATAAACTCGCGCTACTGATAAAAAGGTTGTGCATTACTGCCTTATACCATGCGGCCACTAATTTATATTCCAAGATTTAATCTCACTATATAACATCATTCAAGATTTAATGGTCAAGAATAGCCAAAGCTAATACTTTTTACTTTAGAAAGATTAATCTTATATCAGTTACCTTGCTCTCCGTCTACTCCTTGCAGTTTCTTGGACTCTAAAGTTGGTGAGGTCAATTGTAATTGAACTTCATCAATGCATGTTTTTAAATTGTTCTGTTCCTTTTGCAACTGCTGTTTCATTGTAGCAAGGACTAAAAAATGTTTAACACACAGATTAAAATTTCGAAAAGGCAGATATACAATATATTTACATTATTTTTGCTCAGAGTAAAAATAGTTACTATAACGGCAACTCT